>JANPWX010000448.1:772315-867678 GCA_024734555.1 Trochalopteron elliotii | reverse complement strand
GGGGACCGCGTAAGTCTCGGCCGCCGCCGCCGCCGCCGCGCTGGGGAAGGTGCGGGATGGGGACGCGCTCCTGCCCGGCCGGGGACGGGCTCGGCGGGCGGCCACTGCCCCGATAAGGGATTTATTATTAGCGTTTCATCGACTATTTTTAAAAATCCAGAAATAATCGCCGCGGAGTACCGGCGAAATGAAATAGCTCGTCTCCCACCTCCTTTCCCCCTTCCCCTCCCCCGAAGCGTAAAACAGTGTAAAGTCCTTTTAACCTATGTTAATATCGTAATTAAAAGCGCGTCTAACCGCGGGAAGCCAATCTAATTATGAAAAATTGCCGGAGTACGAAGTATATGTGACAAATCCTTGAGCTGATGATTGCTGTTAATTCACACCGTGCTGCGGAAGACGAGCTAAAAAAAAAAATCAAGTTACTAAATGAAATGGATCTGTCTGAGGTTGTCAGTAATGTTTTTACAGAACTGACTAAACCATGTATCTCGCTATCATTAACTAATGTGTGCAGCAAAATAAATTATATATATTGGAAGGGGAAAATACATTCCTTGGCTGAGAAGTTGCAGAATGTTTGGAGCCAAAGAGCAGATCGTTTAAATGGTAGGGGGTGGGAATTTCCTTGGCTTCCCTCTGGAAATAAATCACGGCTCAGTGTCTGTGTGCATGCATGTGCACCCACATGCACGTTTATATAAAATCTGTGTACAGAAAACCTTCCTGCACGCACACTGGGACACAAATTTTTGCAAGCACTGTTTACTGAGCGCATTTTTTTCTACCAGCTTTGGAGACAATAAAACCAGGACTGAGATGCTAACCAGGAACATACTGGAACACTTCTGATTATCCGGCTGAATTGTATACAAATGAAGTAAATTTAGCGTGGCACCATTTATAAATTCCATGCTTTACAATCAAAATTCCAAATCTAGCTGTTTGCAGCTAAGAATAGCACGGGGAGCCCTTTTCTTTACTCCCTCTTTTTGGATTCCCACGAAAACCGTTATCCTAGAGCCTGCTCATTAAATAGCCAAGTATTTCACTGGAGTTCAGCCCATTTCTAGGAGAAATGCTGTTTACTCATCAAACCTAGGCTGGCCAGAATGCTCAGAATTTAAACTTTCATGTCTGGCACAAAACAGGTGGGGTTTAGATCTAAGGAGCAGGGGCCAGGGTTTCTGCATGACACAGGTTGTCCCACCTTAAGGTCCTTCTGGAAATCAGGAGCTCCAACTTTGCACAACTGCAGTGCAAGGCAAGCAGAGCATGGGAAGCTGAAGTGTTGTGGCAGTACATTAACAGAGATATCAGTAAGAGGACTGAATGATAAAATGGCACTGGGAACTGCCATTACTCATGGGGCAGGTGGCAATTTATCACGAGGTAATCGCAGCGATAGGGTGGTGAGAGTCCTGAGAAATCATTTGAGTGGCTTTTTATCTCTGAGGAGCACAGTCTTTTACAGTGACATTATTTAATTTACTGAATCACCCCTTAGCAGCATGAACAGCTTCATTGATGAGTTCAAGGAGCAGTTTTGTTCTTGGCAGCGTGTGTTTGTATTTCTGTTGATAACCTATCCAAAAGAGCTTGTTTGTAAAAGCTGTTTCTAAGACAAAACTCCTGTCTAATGGCATAGCAGCATTTGCGGTACAAATTTGCTTTGTGACTTGCTGGAGAGGCATGTGGAGACCCATCCTTAAAGTTTTCACACTCAAAAAAAATCATCCCGCAGACAGCAAAGGTAACCTGGTTGTTAGAAGGAGTGAGGAGAAAGTTGGGGGCAGTGAAAGGATGATGGAAGACAGCAAAGCAAAAGGGAAACTGTGCTCCCCTAAGCTCTGGGTAAATACTATCTGTTGCCTTAATCCAAAGTGCTGTTTCAGTTATCACTACCAAGGAGAAAAGTGACCTCAGCATATTATTTTTGGCCCTGTCGGTGGCATGAAAGGACAGGTGTCCTGAGCTACATCTGTGCCCCGAGGAGCCAGGCACCACAGCTGATGCCTGCCAGCAAATTGTGTGCCCACTCCTTCTCTGTGCCCAGGGGCAATGAGGGCATCTGGTCAGGATGGGGTGAAAGGCACAGCTGGGGTGGGCTCTGGGGGCAAGGGAGGGGCATGTTGGCTTCTGAAAGGACTGTGGTGATATCCTGTCACTGCAGAGAAAAGCTTGGAGGCAGCAGGAGAAGTGTCCAGGACTAAGCCCAGCTTTAGGAGTCAAGTCTTTACCCCTTAACCTTTCAGCAGTCAAAAATCCCCTGAGCGAACGTTTGCCCCCTTTGCAAACAAGCTCAAATGCTGTCAGACCAGCACCCCCAGAAATGAAATGTTTCTTCCCCTCTTCTCTGAAAGACCTTGTTCAATCCAGAGCTGGGAGCTCCAGCGTGTCTCCATGGGTTTCTGGTGTGTACTGCCCAGCTTCCCCTGGTAGCGCTGCAGCTCTTCCCATTAACAGCGAACATGATGGAGCATATTAAGCTAATAATTAATCAGAGATGACAAGGGACTAATAACTGTATTGATTTAATTAGGGCTTCTTTTCCAGCTCTGTAACTTGCAGTCATGCACATCATTAACTTAATATTTTAATTTCTCGTAATAACTTATTAATTCCTGGGGCTGGGCACGGCTGGGGCAGCGGCTGCGACTTTGTGCCGGGCTGCAGGCACGTGCCATGGGAAGCATTCCCTGTCCTGCCCCAGGCTGGCAGCAGGCAGGGCAGTCACTGGGAGCTCTGACAGGCTGCTGGGCTGGTGGGAAACGGGGCATTGTGGAGTCAAGTGTGGTGGATGTGCTGGGAAGACGGTGTGGAGCTCTGGTGCCTCATGGTGAGGTTGCATGGCTGCATGACATGAAATATGGTGGGGAAGCAACGTGCTAAAACAGAAGGCAGGCAGCAGAGTAACCCTGGGAGGTAGCAGTGTTTGTTGGCATTGGGAAGGGAAAAATGTCCCTTTTGACTCGGATTGCACCCTTTGGGTTCTGGCAGTTTTGAGAAAAGGAAATGCTTGGGGATGTGCTGTGGTTGGAAAATAAGGCTCACTTTTAATTAGGATCACTTTGGGGAGAGGAAGAAGGGAAGGGGCTGTGACAGGCATGAAAAGCTTGAGGACTTTACTGTGTGAAAGACTGATGAATGCCAAGTTCGGCCCCACTTCCTGTTTTATTGGGGACACTTGGCACTAGCTGGGGCACGTGTGGCATCTTACACAGCTGGGTCCTGAGCGAGATCCCCTGGGATGTGCTCCTGACCAGAAACCTCTCCAGCAGGAAGGAGCTGTTCTCACTGAGATCACAGTGCTGGAGAGGTGCTTGTATCACACTGTACAGCAAGGTCTGTGACTTCTGGGGAAGGAGATCGCCTTAGCCTCCACATGGAGCTCAGCATCCCGCTCCCTGCTCTCCAGGTACTCGCGAATCTCTGCCCGGCGCCCTCGGAAGGTTGATCCCTCTGCTATATCCTCATTTGCCACAGAGGGCAGTCAGCACAGGGATGAGATCTGGGAAAGCCAAAGGCACCAAGCAGGCACCAGAGGAAAGCCTGTCCGAAGTTCTTGGCAGTGTCCTCGGGCAGGGTGACTGGGAATTTGAAGTATCTACGCTGTCATAACATGTGTTTCATATAGAATTGTTGCGTTGCTGTGTAGGTGCGCCACTGGCCCGGTGAGCTCCCGGAGCTGAAGTCACCAGTCTCCTCATTTCTTGTGAGTGTTCTCAGGGATTCTGACAAAACCCTTCTGCTCACAGCCTCGTGTTTTGTTACACAAGCCAAGTTAACAACAGTGGGATGAAAGAGCTCTGTCTGATTTCAGAGGCTGCAGAAGGTGCTCAGCTGGCGTGGGGTTATTCACCTCCCCGACCTCACCCACGTTTGCAGCCAAACTGGAGATCAGGGCAAGACTTGCAGTTGTGTGATAGGTACAAATCCCAAGGGGAGGGGGCTTTACAAATGACAAATTTTCAGGGGTTGGCAGCTTTGCTGGGGCCCTGTCATGGGGTTATTTTCAGTGGTGCTAAGTCATCTTGTGCCAGCTGTTAGATCTAAGCAATGCCACTGACACTGCGCCACTTTGTTCTGGTGCTTTGAAGAGCACAGAGATAGTGGTGTCTCCATTGCTCCTTCGAGGTAATTTATGGTAAATGTGGGCCTTTTAGCAACAACCACAGTGTCTGCCTGGCTTGGAAGGCACAGGAAGCAGAGCTCCTCTGCTGGCCTGCATTAGTCACCACGGCTGTGTCCTAGGCGAGCCCACATGCCCTCCAGGGAAATGGACTCTTATTTATTTGGTTTAGCCTTTGATTTGTATCCCTCACCCCTCTGTTTCTGAAAGTAGTTCTACATCCTGGTGGGAGGGCCAGCCCTTCTCCCTGCCCCCTAACCTCCCTGCATCCTTTAGCCTTTCTCTGCAGCAGCTGACCCGTGTCCCCGCTCCGTCCTCGCCTCGCCTTTGTTCCGTGCCTTTGTGCTGCTCCGTGTGTTCTGTGCTCCAGCTCCCTTTGCTCCTTCCAGTGGCTTGTCCCTGCCTCTCCTCTGTGGCTGGCCCACATGCCAGTGTTTGCTGTCTTCTTCAGACTCCCACAGTTCACATTTTTTGAACCTTCTGCTGGCAGTCTGTCCTTCCAGCCATTACGGAAACTATTTCCAGATTTGAACTGATGGAAAGATAGCTCCAACACCAGACCCAGTGCCATTCCTCTTTAATATCTCTGCCTGCTTACCTTATCTACATATCTGATTTATTCCTGGCAGCCCTCTATCTGTGCAAGGACCTGGATGTACATTCTTATTCCTATCAGAGGTATATTAATAATGTATACAATTACTGAGATGGCCTTCCAGACTGCAGCTCTGAAAGGCAGAACCTTTTCTGGTTTAAAACTGACACAAACACCTATGACTTTTTCCACACAACTGTGAGTGCTCTGAGAGAGTTTTAAAGCCTGAACTCTGCTGTGAAAAGCCTAAGTGGTTTGCAGGCATTAATTGCTCTTTTCATATCCTATAAATTATTGAACTTCTAGCATGACATCAGTGATACATAACAATCTGAGTTATGTATCCCTGGCTCCCAGTCCTGCTGGTTTACCTCTCCCTCTATTTGTATCCTGATGAGCACATACTAAAACAAGAAAAAAAAAAAAATCTCTGTTTTCTAAACACATTGCAAAATATTTGATGCCCCTTGTACATCTTCATTGACGTCAGCTGATATCCTGCTTCCAGAACAAGCTTGCAACAAGGGATCCATGTGTTGATAAGTAAGGTTTACTAAGAGAAAATGTACCAGGGAGAGTGAAATACATTTCACAGCATTCAATTAGTGAAAGAAGGGGAAAGTCTAGCAACTAAATTACATTTTCAGAGCAGATTGAGGACACATTGTTAAAAATTGAATAGGAAAAGTGAGCAGCAGATAGTCACTTCAGTGACATCATGGAAGTAAAAGTAATGAACTCTGAATACATTTTAAAATGCTACTTTTCAACATAATACTGTAGGAGTTTTATAATTTTTCTTAAGAAGTGAAAAGGGAGCCAAGGTGGAAGTTTCAGGGCTAAGCATCACTTAAAGTTTTAGGGTTTTTTACTGCTTTGAAGTAAGGATGGTGACAGACACTTATCCAGAGCAGCATTACCAGTCAGAGAAAAACCTCATGCATGTTTGTGTCTGACCATTTGCACTGTGGCATCCTGGCTGCCCACACACCACAAGACATGTCAATGAGTGTGCCTTGCATTTTCTTCCCGGATTTTGGAAGGCAAAGATTCAAAATATGGTGTGACTTTATGCTTGTGGTATGACTGCCCAGAAAAAAAAAACCAAACCTTTTGCATGCCACAAGAGATGGAAGCTTTTATGCAAATCCCGTTAAATTCATCGTGAGCATGGCGCTGTTTGGCTCAAAAGGTTTTCCACTCTTGGATTGGTGCTGTTTTGGCAAACCAGCAAGAGGAGGGGAAGCAGGGCATGGGTGGGTGTACTGAATTCACTCAGTGTTTGGGAGCTGAGCATCCAGCTCCAGATTTAATCACCTCTTTGGTTTTGATTAGCGTTGGTACGGGCACGGAATCCCAGGGTGGTTTGGGTTGGAAACGGCCCTAAAGATCATCTTGTTCCACCCCCTGCCATGGGCAGGGACGTCTTCCACTATCCCAGGTTGCTCCAAGCCCTGTCCAGCCTGGCCTTGGACACTTCCAGGGATGGGACAGCCACAGCTTCTCTGGGCAGCCTGTGCCAGGTCCTCACCACACTCACAGAGAACAATTCCTTCCCAATATCCCATCTGAACCTGCTCTCCCTGTTTGAAGCCATTCCCCCTTGTCCTGGCACTCCAGGCCCTTGTCCCCAGTCCCTCTCCAGCTCTCCTGGAGCCCCTTTAGGCAGTGGAAGGAGCTCTAAGGTCTCTCCAAAGCCTTCTCTTCTCCAGGCTGAACATCCCCAGCTCTCCCAGCCTGGCTCCATAGATGGCTCCAGCCCTTGGGGTATCTCCATGGCCTCCTCTGGACTCACTCCAGCATGTCCACATCCTTTCCATGTTGGGGCCCCAGAGCTGGAAGCAGTGCCCTAGAGCAGAGGGGCAGAATCCCCTCCCTCACCCTGCTGGCCACACTGTCTTTGTGGCACCCCAGGACATGTTTGGCTTTTTGGGCTGCCAGCACACCTTGGCAACTCAAATCGAGCTTCTCTTCAGCCAGCAACCCCGAGTCCTCCTCCTCAGGGCTGCTCTCACTCCATTCTCTGTGTCTGGGGTTTGTCCCAGCTGAGGGGCAGGACCTTGGTCTGTCCAGCTGGAGAAGGCAATCTGGACCTTGGGACGTTTTCCCTGGTGTTTGACCTGGTGTGGGCACTGCTGATGGAAGGTGTGTGGGATGTACCAGGTGGTGCCATGGTGCATCTAGAGGGAGGAATCTGCTGTAGGACCACTGGAAGGGGGAGAGCAAGCAGCTGTAGCCTGTGTGGTGAAAGCACCCTTTCCTGCTAGTGGAAACTACTCAGTTATTGTCTGTATCCTGTGTTCCTGGCACGGAGTCTGGGACTGGTCTAAAGAAGGCAAATGCTTCTCTCTGAGTAGTCTGAATGCTGGTATGTGGTCAGCAAACCCCATCCAGATGCTTGTATCTCACTGCAAACTTTTGGATGTTCTTCTTCTGATGAATGGCAAGAACAGGTTTCTAAAAATAAATTAATGGTTTTCCCTTTTTACTTCCTGTGACTTAATACACTTTATTTATCTATATAGCTACTAGTCATCATCATTCTTCAGCTCACAAGAGTATAAACAGAAAGGAGCCTGAGTCACAAAGCAAGGATGTGGAGCCAGGCTTTTTCCAGGATTTTCGCCAGGTGTAGGAGTTGCAGCTCTGGGGTCAGTGAGGGAAAGGGCTGGCTCTGGGGTTTGTGCCTCAGGGGTCTCACACATGACATGGGCAGCAAGGAGGGGAAAGCTGCTTTCTGCATCTGCCTCCAATGTGGTAAGACCTTGCAGCTCTGTGCAAATAGTTTAAAAAAAAATCATTACAAGTGGAATTCTTAAAGTTAGTTTATCACTTAAGTAATAAAAGTCAGATTCCAGTCAATTGCTCCTCTCACACTATCCCTAAGGTTCATCAGGCCAACACCAAAGCAACATTTACTTTCCTTTAATCAGCTCAAGTAGAGTATTTTCACAAATTTAGTCTCCTAGGGCATACAGTCAGTTCATCATGCTGCTGCCCCAAAGCAACCATAAATTTGAATCAAACAGATCTGAAAACAAATGATTGTTGTCAGGAACTTTAAGTAAAGGTCCCCTTTGGGTGGTTGCCTACTGAAATTTAAGGCTGCTTCTGTACAATAGTGGCAGAAGATGCTGTAATTTTGTTCACTCCCTCAAAAATGGCAAATAATCTAAGCTAAAACATGCTGAGCACCATTTCCTTTGCCAGGATATATCTTGGGAGTACTTCTCTTAGTGGCAAACAGAATAATGAAGAGTGAGTGTCTACATACTCCATTTTGGTTTTAATCAGCATAACTGATTGTACAGAGAGTGCAAATTGAGTAATCCTTAACTTCCATTTCAAGGATTCTGTGGTTTTGGGTATCAGCACTGTACCAGCAGGGCTGTGTTTGCAATTTGTCTTTTAGGCTATAGCATTGACATCGACAGGGACATAGATTTGAAATGTTATTTCATTTTTACATCTTCATTGCTGTCAATAATCCATTTGCCAGGAAGCTGAGGCCAGCTAAAGGCATGAGAGAGCAGCTTGGGGTACGTTGCCAGGACACACTCCAGCTGACAGAGACAGCTCTTCCCGTGCTATGGATTTCAGATCCAGTCATTTTGGAGAAATATTTGACTTCATGTGCCCTGGGGTGTTAGATGATGTTTGGGCTCTTGGAATAGGAACAGGTCCAGTTTCTGAACAGTGGTCCTCAAGGACACATAGGAGATCCTCCTGAAATTCCCAGGTTAAGAGGCTGGACACCAAAATCATGTCCCAGCCCTTCTGTATATGCTTTAGAAGGTATTTCTGTATCCACACATCTTAGAGGACTTCACAAATTTTAGGGAGACATCGTGAGAGCCCATCAGTCCCATGTGCACTGCATTCAAGTTGCAGAACCTGTGGCACATGACAAGAATGAATATGTTGAATCTATGGATTTGACAGGCAGCAGAGAACAAGAGCTGTCATTTTAGTTCACTTGAAATGGATTCAGCTGAGAGGAGAGAACACTTGTCCAGGGTGAGACCCTGTGCAGTGTGCAGGTGAGGAGGAAGCAGAGTGCTCTGTGTCTGCCCCAGATCACACAGGGTAAAACTGTTCCAGGTGCTCCTTAGTTCAGAACTGGAGTTTGGACTATCAGGCCATGCTTATTCACTCTGCTGCTCACTTTGTGGGGGACTGAGGAAGCCATCACACTGTAAAAATTAAACAACTTATTTTGTAAATTTGCAGCTGATCGTTTTCTTGTGAGAATTAATCTGCTCTCTCAAACATGCTGAAAATAATGGCAAGTCATTGGCTGCAAGAGAAATTATGCTTACTGGTACTGTTCTTACAGTGCTGTAATGACTTATCTTTTGTGTGTTGTGATAAGGTATTTTTGATTTACCTTAACCATTTAAGCCCATCTAACAATGTAAATGAATAGTTGGATAGTGAAAATCAGAGACCATCTACTAATTATCAGAGGAAGAGCAGAAACAGGTTTTGGTTTAGATTTTAAGCATTGTTACATACCAGAGGCATAGAAATCAAATCTAAGGCTTTTAAAGCTAATAGTTTCTAAATGGCAGATGAAGTAATTTAATTTTTAAAGCTTCTCTTTGTAGCATCTTGCTAAGAAGCTCTCAGTTAAAAGAACCACATTACTGTTTCCAAAACAAGATCTTTGCTGTTTAGATAATATAAATTAACCAAAGCTTTCCTTTTTCTCTCCCTTCACTACATTTCCTTAGAATAGCTCCTGGGAGCTGTGTCCTGCCATTCCCTGTGCCCTCTGGCCCCCATCCAGAGAAGCACTTAAGTGTACAAATACACCCCCCCTGGTTTTGGTGGCAAGTGGGCAGCTGAGCAGGAGACCCTCCTGTGTGTCCTGACGGCTTTTACGCCTCTGTGTCCAAGGGAAATCTGCAGCAGCTTCCCACCCTCCACAGCTTTTTCTCCACCTGACACGAGCAGCATTTAACAACACAGCCCTGCTGTTGCTTTTTATCTTCTTTTTGCCAGAATTGGGATTAAATGCACGAGAAGGTGTTTCTTGTTCGGACTCAGATGTTTATGAATTCTTCTCTATATTATAGTCTCACAAACCATGAGTTCTGCAGCACTTCAAGCTAACAAACTAAAAATGGCCCCTATCTCTCTCTCTACAAGGCCTTTTAAGGATAAGCTTTCCAATTAAGAAATGACACCTCAATTATTTTTACTTTTAACCCAATAACCAACCACCCGTGGCTGCAATGTGGACTTTTCTATCCAATTACAAAACACCACCCAGACCCATGAGGAAGAAGGTGAAAGAAGAAGGTGAAAAAGAAGGACTGGCCTACCCCCTAAAACCTTCATCTTGCTTTATTTATTTATTGCTATAGTCTAAAACCTTAAACTTTAAGTTTTCCACCATGTGGTATTACACACTTCTGTTCAAACCACACGCCCACAATCCCAGTGCTGTCACTCAATTTTGGGAGCCTTTTCCAATGCCTCAGGTCAATGCAGTGTTTGCTTGGGGGTCAGTGCCTGTCAGCACAGAAAGTCTGAAATTCTCAGTGCCCAGGGGTTCCAACAGATCCTGCCCCTTCATTCACACATCTGAGTAAGGGGTTTTAAGGGTTGTTTAGTTGAAGTGGAAGATCTCTGCTTTTTGGGAAGTTTCTCATGAGCTCTGCTCCAGTGGAGGTTTTGCCATCCAGTTTGGAAGCAGTAGTTGAGGATTGGTAGTTGAGGATTTCAGCACCTCACCAGTCACAGCACTAAATCTTTAAAGCAAAACCCAATTGAAGGAGTTCCTGAGAGCCTGTGATTGATTTCAGTCCAGCAATTACTCAGTATTGACTGACTTGAGCGGGTTTTCCATCAGGAGTGGAGATGTTTGCGGGAAGTTTCATGTTCTTCCTGTGGCAAATAAACTCAGGGACCCCATAAACATATTTCAACTTCAATGTCAACAATCTGATGTTAAAGAAAAATAAAAAGCTTTTAAATCCCATGGATTGTATGTGTGTAGTCTACTGATGTATTTCCTACTAATGTAAGTAGGAAAATAAATACTTTTTATGACTAGATGATTACAGGGAAATATCTTTCCTCTGAAGTATGGTATTACTGTCAGACCAAAACAGGGAGCTAATTCCAGCTTTCACCCTTTTTTGAGTGCTCTTTCTGTTTCTTTTTCTTGCCAGTGCTTACTTTGTTACTTTTTTTTTTTTTTAATCATTTTTAAGATTAAAAGGAAGGCGAAAAGAGGATATTACAGAAACAAAGACCGAACTGGGTAGAGAAAACGTTTCAGCTATCCACAGGCAGGAAATCTGAGCTCCTCTGGAACCTGAATGAGCCCTGGAGCAGCCCCGTTATTTTTATATATATTTATTTCCCTCTTTGACTGTTCTGCTTGCTTTTCCCATATTATCATCAAAGTGGCCCCAGAAGGGACAGTTGTGAAACACAAATTATCTGTGAGCAGAGGAACAAAACCAGAGCTTTTGTTAAGCTTGGTTTTAGCAAAAAACAATGAGCTTTAATTGCCACAACTGTTTGCAAATGTTGTTGTTCTCTTCTAAGTGAGTTTTAATATGGGAGGGAAAATGGGGAAAGGCAAGGAGAGATGTTGGTGGCAGTTCCATCTCGTTGAAACTTGGATTGGGCCAGTGGTGGTGGTTTCTCACTCTTCCTACCCTGTGCCCTGGCCAGACTGCAGATAGGTTTGCAGCACTGAAGGAAAAAATAGTTCCTCCCCCTGGTTCACATGAACTGCTTTGAACTGGAACAGATGTGGATGTACAGAACTGTCTGCTCACAGTGACTGTTCCATTTATAACCACGGGTTTTCTATTCAGGTCTTTTTATCATTTTAACTTATTTTCTGTTTCCACGTCCTTTTCCACAATAAAATATTCTTAACTAAATGGGTTTTCAGCTCACATCCAAAGCCTTTGCCAGTACTATTCCTTGCATGAACTTACAGTGCCAGCATTACTGATCAGTGATTTTTTGCTGATAGTGGTGCCCAGTGGAGGCAGGGTTGAGTTTGGGCTTGTGGGATTTGTAAGACGGGGTTCAGAATATCAGTTTATTCCCAAAACAGGGCAAAATCTGGAGTCGGATGGTATTAAAATCTCACAAGAGGTGTTTGTAATATCCAACTTCCAAATGGAGTTCCTGTTGATTTTCTGCTTTGTTGAACTGTTTGTTTGACTCTGATGTACAAAAATAAGTGTGTGCAGCCCAGACCAGAATGGTTCCAGTGAGTACAGATAAGAGATTTACATTCAACCACAAAAATTCGGTCGATGACGTTGGGTTTGCTTTGTGTTTTCCATGAACTCGTACTTCAGGGTATGCTCATTCACTGTTTGATTTGATTAAATGCTCAATAATTAATTCTGCCAATGCTCTGCTGAGTAAGAGGTGAGTCCTGCAGTCTCCACAGGAGTGTGTCCTGGGATGAAGAAGAGATGAAGTAAGAGATGAAATTGGTATTGGTGTTTGGGTAAAACCCATCAGTTTTGCCTCTCCAGTTCTGCCCTCACTTGAGTGGACCATGTGGCCTTTATTACAAAATCAGGAATTCATTTTTTAGAGTTATTTCAGTTTGTTCTCTGATTTTTCTATGGAAACAGCCAGTTGTTTGTATGTTGGAGACGTGTACATGTGTCAAGTCCTTTGTTTTTAGTTCATTGCTTTCAGTTGACACAGAAAACAAGACTTCCATCAAAGTTGTGGGGACAGATAGGATTTTAATCTAAACCATATTAAAAGGCAAAACCCTCTGTGACCAGGGTTTTCTAAGGGTTCAGGTTTGAACTGCCCCCTGCACTTCCTTCTGGGAAGGCCGGAGATGTTTTTTCACTTCATGTCTGAAGGTACTTTTCTTTTCTGGTTGACTCAACACCACGGGGTGATAGAATCCCATGAAGCAGTGCTGTGTTGGTGTTGGGATGTTCTGAGGAGCAGTCCAGGAAGGCAGGGAATTCTGATTCCCTGGGCTGTGGATTCCTCACAGCATTGGGAAAGAAACATTTTGCTGTTGTTGGACTACCATCACATCACTCAGGTTGCATTGAGACAAATGCAAATAAAAGTAGATACTCACAGTGTGGAAAAGAGAGTTCCAATTGCTGCCCAAGAAGAGATAATGAAGAAACAAAACAAATCTTTGTGCTGAATCTGGTTTAGCAATGTTAACAGGTGATATCTCTCTCCATCTGTCCAGCTGATGTGGTGTACACTGGTTTCTGACATACAGTTTGCTCTTGCTCAGACTCAAACTCTTGTGTACTTGCCCTCCTGGGTGCACCTTCCACTGTGAATCATTTCTCTTGCTCTTTTCTCCTTCCCGTGATCCATACACTTTCTATTTCAATAGCCGTAGCTTGCTTTATTTGCTCAGTTTAATTTTCATTTAAAGTTTCTTCTCAGTAAAAAAAAGTACAGATATTCATCTGCAAACAGTTTTTAAATCTCTCTGAACGTTTTTGGCTGCGCTGCAGAGGAAACCCTTTCCAGATTGCCCCCACGGCAGCGCTTTCCTCCTGAGCCCTCCCGGTGTCCTTGCTCCACCCTCCAGCAGTTTTAGCAGGAATTAAAACTTCATGGGAACATACCCAGTGCACAACCACATCAAAGCTGTGGTGGGAGCCCAGTTTTCCAGCAGAGCTGGCCGGGCCTGGTGTTTCAGTTGGGATGTGATGTGTTCTGTAGGGGCCGTACGTGCAGTGCTCGACGCAGGCTGGACACCAGACACGAGTTCCCAAAAGTTAATTGCTGTCTGGGCTGAGGCACCACCTCCTTTACACATCTCTGTGACTTGTCCACATGAGTTGTTTCATCCCCTCTTCCACCAAAGCACCACATCATTTGTCTGGTTTTAATGCTGACCAGTAGTGATTCCTCAACGTGAAGAATGTGCGCTGGAGGAAAATCTGTTTACAGTTCTTTGATAGATCAGTTCCAGTTTTGTTCACATTTGCCAGTTTTATTGACTTTATTTTTGAGGGAAAATAATTACACCGAGTCTGGTTTTAGTCGAGGCCTTCTCTGGTTTATGTGAGGAACAGACAAAGACCTGTCACATCAGAAGGGTGAAATGGGGTGGGGGAAAGAAGTGTTCTTTCCCTGCAACAAATAAATCAAGATCTTCCACCCTCCAAGAATACACAGTAATGTAACACGTGTGGGCACTAAGGATAAGCAGACACATCTACAGAGGGAAGTCTTTGACAAGTTTTAGGTGTGTCACTTGGTCATGGGATGTATCTTAGTAGACAGTCTGTCACTTTTATTTCCTAAAAACTTTTTGACAAGAGACAGATAATGCCGCAGAGTTTATTTTAAGGTAGATTGTTTAATTTTGTGTCTGTCCTTTTTCTTTCTTTGTTTCTTTCTTTTTTTTTTTTCCCTCTCCTGATATTTTCCCTTTTTCATAAAAAAAGCAACAGTGCCCCAGCTATTTGTTAAGCTTGAGGGTATGGGGTAAGTAGCTGGTTATATTTGGGGAGGAAGCAATGGGATGCAGAGAGCAGCTGGATGCTGTTGGAGTTCCTTGGATGTAGATGTGCCCCCTGCTCCCATCCCTCTGCCACGTGCTGTGCCCAGGAATGTAAGAGTCCTCTTGGGACCCGTGTGGGAGCCTCAGGGCAGTCCAGAGACGCTGCACCTGAGGGAAAAGGATTCTTTTTTAAAAGCTGTTGAAAGAGGGTAAATCTGGGTGATGTCTCTTTTCCAGCTTCTCATCTTACACAGCCTGATTCGTTTTACATCTGTGGCACCATCGACAGATAATTTTTATTTAGGGAACATTTGCTCACCCCGTTTGGAGGGTGCAGAAGTTCCCTCTGGGAAACCAGCGCGTTCCTACAGGCTGGATCTCCAGGCATGTCTGAGGAGGGGGCAAGGACTCTGAGCCCAAACAGAGGGAGGATAACCTAGCCCTGAAGAGTTTTCTTTCATATTTGTAACTTCTGGGTTCCACACTGGTTGGTAAAGTGTAGCTTGAGAGGCTGTTTTTGTGAAAACATGCCAAAGTCTTTCCTGAATCCATGACGATCTGCTTTGGTTGGTGTTTTGTAGTGAGGGTTTGTCAAAATTTGTGTGAACAAGGGTTTCACTTTGCATTTTCTGTATTTTAGTGGTGGTGTACAGCAGTGTGAGATAGGATCAAGGAATCCTGTTAAAAAAAAGAAGAAAAGACCCATCTTGCCTCACTGAATTTACCCAGTAAAATGATAACTTGGCCCAGGAGGGTTTTAACTGCAGCACTTCTGAGCCCTTACATCAACAAGGTGCTTTGCTTTCCACTGTCTGTGGTTTCAGGAGCAGGGACCTTACAGCAATACCAGCTTTAGCTCATTGGGAGATCTTGCCCCATCCCTCAGCATTCTCTTGCTTAAACACTTCATCAGTCACTTATTGATTGAGTCGCCACGTGCAGCCTTCACCTTTCCTTGGACTTGGCAGTGCTGTTTCATTCCACCCTAATTTACCCCACAGTCTTACAGCTTAAAACTTCAATCCTGTCATTCCTTCCTCTACCCATGTAAAACTTTAACCCATCAAAAAACTCCAGATAAAAGTGAACAGATGGATGTGTACCTGGATGACTAAAACCTGCCAAATCTTCCTGAGAGCACTTATCCTTTTAAGTGCTTTATTCTTTATGAGGGAATAACTCACAGCCTCACCAGGAAAAATAAATGCTGCCATCAAGTAAAAATCAGTGTGGAGTAAGTGAAACTGATAGTTCACCAAAGTATGTGCTGTAGCTTGGAAATGCCTGTGAGAGGCTGTCACTGAGAACAGGCCAAAAATGGAACCTGGGGGAAAAATTAGAAAGGAGGTGGAATGTTATTAAAGCTATTATTATAAACACAGGGGGCACTCTGATATTGTTTCTCTTCTTTAACATTTCCATGTGAACAGGCTTTGCTGCCTGGGAGTTTGCTGCATGGGCTCCAGGAACCCTTTTTTAGGATAGAGGAGAAGCTGCACGTTGTCTCATCAGATTTATGTGTTCAAATAATGAATGTGGACCTTAAGAGTTATGGACTGTAGGATTTCTAATATTTCTGTAACCAGTGGGCAGGTAATTGATTGAAAGAAATATGGGCTGGAAAATATTTGACTCCTGACTGCTTTGGAAATGTGAAGTCCCTGAAATCTGCTCCTGGAATCACACAGCGTGTGGACACGGTCCATCATCCAGCACACAGATGGCAAATGTTTTTGGAAAGGGCTTTAGAAAAACATTTCTACCTCTGTTTTCCTTGGTGCCAGCTGCTGTTGCACCCTGAAAATAAAATGAGAGCTGTCTCCTTTGCCTCTTAAGGAAAGGAGACCAATGTTTGTGGTGGTGCACATTCAGATTTCACGTGCTGCGTGGTTGGTTGGCTCCAGGAGCTCTCCGAGACCAGGGGATGGACTCCAGCAGGACGTAAATTGTGTGGGCACCAGGAAGGAGCCACCCTGCAGGTGACAGCTGTGCTGTGTCACCTGGGCTGAGGGGAGCCCAGAGTGGTGTCCCTGCTGCTGTCTGGGCCAGCACTGCACTCTTGGTGCTTATTCTGTGTAATTAAACCCTCCGACAGCGCCAGTGGGCAGCAGCTGTTTTGAAAATGACATGATGGACACTTGTCAGGACATTCTGGTGGCAGCAAGCCCGTGCATGCCAGCAACTGAGAGTGCCCCATGTCCCCTTTGATGCCCCACTACGTGCCCCTGGGTCAAATGTCCTTAAGGGTGGCCAGATTAATGAGGACCGCTGGGTAATTTGCTTAAATCTGAAAAGCTGCAGTTCCTGGAGTGTGGATGTAACAGGGCACATGAGCAGCATCATCCAAGGCTGTTCCCATGTGAAATGTTTTCCCAAGAAAAAGTTTCTTGAAACTTGAACCAGTGATGTTGGTACACTCCCCCTTCAGCTTTTTGTGTGCTCATATCTGGAGCTGTCACACACTCTCTTAGCCCCCTTTCAGCAAAGTAATTAAAACCAGCGAGCCATGGGCTCTCCCCCATCCTCCAAAGTGTTTGAATTTAATGGCCAGTTTCATAAACAGTCCAATAGGTGCTGGCACATATTGTTCCTGAAGGGTAATCCTGGCAGCACGTGCTGTCTTGTAGTTTATAGAGAGAGACAGTGCTCTAAAAATCTATCTTTATGTTAATTTTTTTGTGGAGCTCATGGACCTCTTCCAGTTGTGCTCTCTGTGCCCCCCGATGGGACTTTCATAGGAATTTTAAACACAGGGGATGTAAATAGGAAATGTGGGGAGGGGGGAAACACTTTCTGTTGTTAATAGCCTTTCTGGATTTTCATGGTACTTTGAAGATTATTGCATGTTTTTCGATGCCCATCAAAAGTCCCATCATGATACTGAAAAAATTCACTTCCCATGGCTTGGCTTGGCAGAGAGTGAAAATGAAGTGTATCACATGGACATTATTTCTTGTGTAAATGGAGGGATTGATGGTGCTGTTGGAAAGGTTCTTTCCTTTGGAATGGTTCTTTCTGTGGTGGCTTTTGTCTTCACTTATTTTTTTCAGCTGCAGTCTTAGAAAAACTTCAGCTGTCTTTTTAGTTGTGCCTTTAGCTGCCTTTTTAGTTCTTTATTTTGCTTCAGGTGACTTTCTGGCGAAGGGTGTTACAGGAAAATATTTTACTGCTAAACAGGATGTAAGGAAGTATGTTTAGAGGAGCTTGAAAGTCTCCAAATTTCAGCCCATTTGCCTTGTATTATTCTTCATCCTGTCACTACTGATGCTTCTGAGAACACCTTTTCAGCTTGGTCCCACAATTTAGTCAGTAATGAACCAAACCTACTCATCCTGAGAAATCTTCATTAGCATCAGCAAGACTAATGGCCTGCTGAAATATCCACAGGTTTGTGCTCTCCTCCAGCAGGACTGACACGTTCTGCCCTTGGTGTTGTGCTCACTGGTGGGGGCAGGGGCTGGCAGGGTGATCTGGGCTGTGCCTGTGACTCAAATTGCACTGAGTCAACAGGCACCCCAGCCAATCCAGGCTGCAAACTGAATTATTAACAATGATTTCAGTAAAACTTGGCATTTGGGTTTAGCTTGTGTGAAGGAGAAGTGGTTTTAAAGCCTCTTCAACAGGAGAGATTTAACTGAAGGGCAGGGGTTTGGAGGTTTTTTTAAATCCATGTTTGTGTTCTGCTCTACCGTGTGTTTATTTTAAAATCTACTTGTGCATCAACACATTCTCAATCTGAAATGTAGATCTCAGACTGACATGTTTTAAATGTTTGAACTGCATCCAATTTTAAAGTACCACAGTTATCTAAGAAGTACATCAAAGTTTCCTTCAGTGTTCATTTCTCATTATTATCTGTTCTGGAGCACTGATTGTTTTTCGGTATAATTAGTCTAAGTTCTCCTTTTGATCTCCACGTCAGATGTGCTCTCATGTTTACAGAGAAGAATCTCCTCCAGGTTTACTCCTCCTAAGTTTTACTGTGTAAAAACCAAACTTCTGCCCCGACTCCACAATTTTAGGTATTGGATCTGTGCAGTATCAGGCCACTCCAAAGTACTGGTTTCATTTTCTTTGAGTGCAGTCACATATGGTTTGTATTTCCATCAAATTCCTCCCAAAAAAAGCACCTAGATGGGTTAATGGCAGCTTCCTCTATGCCAACTTCAGGCTGGACATGGCAGGACAGTTGATAATAAGATCTAAAATAAAGCCTGCTGATGACAGATTGCCCCACCAAAAATTTCTTGAAACTTGAACCAGTGATGTCTGTGCACTCCCCCTTTCTGTGTCTGTGCCTGTGGAGGTTTGGATCTGGTACCAGCAGCCTTAAATCTTGCATTGTTAAAGCAGACTTGTTGTTGCTTATCTTCCTGGAAAAGGATGTGCTCCCAGGACTGGGAGATGAGAACCAGACAAGTGCAAAATCCTCCATCTGGGCAGGGGTAATTAGCCAGTTAAATGGCAGCTCCTCAGAGAAGGGTCTAGGACTCATAAACTAAACATAAATCCACAATATCTCTGTGTAGGGAACATGCAGTAACACTGCTCAGGGCTGGAAAAGCCTGACCTGAAATACTTTATCCTGTTTCAAGCATCTTTTCACAAGAAAAATGTGTAGCATACAGCCTAAAGCAACAAAAAATGAAATGAAATCTAGGGAAATATGTCTTGGAAGAAAGCAGAGGAAGACAGGCGTCTGGCCAGTGGGGTTTGCAGAGTTCCCTTTGGCTTTCTGGATAGAGTTGTTGGTTTTGGGGCAATATTTATCATCCTTGTCCCAGTGTGAGGTGCCTTATGCTGATGCTGGATTTTATTTGTCACTCAGAGGGAAAAGCCCATCCTGACAGCAGAGGAGAGGGAACAGGGGGAAACCCTCTGTTCACACGTGGCCTCTGTGCCAGCTGCTCTCAGGAACTCCTGGGGTTACCCATGTCCAAATCTTTGCTATTTCGGGCAACCACATCACAGAATCCCATTCATAAATTTCTCAAGTACCATTACAAAAATAGTTTTGTTTTACTTTATTTATATATTTATTTATTTAATTTTTTTTTTTTTTTTTGCCACTGTTGCCCTGGCATGAACCTCTGCTTTGGGGCCTCATCTCTAATGACTGCTTTTGAGTGTTTTAAATATTAATCACTTGTGCACTTTATTTGTCCTTCATTGCCCTTTGTCTTCTTGACCATCCAGTGTAGGATGGGAAAGTGGGTAATGAGAGGGTAGATTTTTTAATTCTTTTACTATGTTCTAGGAAGAGAAGCTCCTCCCTCCATCACTGCCACAACCCCCTGTGTCATTTTGCATCTGTTTAAATTGGAGTTCCTGTGTCTGACACAGCGGGTGAGGAGTGTTGCTGCAAGGCAATATCCCAGAAAAAAGCTGCTGTTGCTTGTTCATCTTCACTGGACATACCCTAAATTGTAATTTTCCTCTTTCTCAGCTGTTTCTCCCAGAGAGACAGTTGTACTGACACAGAGTGAAGGAATCCTGAGGCACCAGAGGGTGCTGGCAGGTGACAACTCTGGAGCAGATTAGGAGCAGCCTGTGTTTGAGCAGGACACGTTACACCATGCTGGGAGCTCTGGCGGGCTCATTGAGGATCTACAGTCATGAGAAAGATATTTTTGTGGGTGTTCCTTGAAACGGAGGAGCCGTGCTGTGTTTGGGCACAGGGTGGGACAGGCACTGGGTGTACAGTTTGACCTTAAGGTGTTGGCTTCCAGTTGGTTTGACACTTGTTTTCTGCAGCTCTGCTCCTCTGCCACCAGTGGTGGCTGGAAGCACAAAGTGTCTCCCAAAACCAAGACACTGGGATGTGAAACAGATATGGTTTTGGCATCTAAAAATTAAGGAGAGAGCAGAACTGTCAGTAAATGGTGCCACCAATTATATCCCTACCCAAACCAGAGGAGTGTCCAGCTCAAGGGCAGAATGGGCAGAATTTGTAAATCTTCCAGCCCAGTGGTGTTGGTGGATTGATGAAAGATAAATGGCTGTCTTCCCCAAAAGATCCCTTTTTTCTCCCCTTTCTTTTCTTTTTTTTTTTTTCCCACCCTCAGGCACAGCAGCAGCACAACCAGTGCCTTTGGTTGTGCTGCTACAAAGTGTTTCCATATTTAAACAGTGCTCCAGATTGTTTATTGACGTGGATAAGTGATACAGCATCCGAACCTCTGGGAATCGCACCACAAGTTTCCCAAATAAATAGGCACAAAGGAGAGAAGCCAAACAGGATATAAGTGCTCAAAAGACTCACGGACCAGCAAGAAGTGTGTCTTTCTGTCAAACCAGCAAGTCATTGTTTCACCATGAAAAGTAGCATTTCAGACACATTTTTCTGCAAATGGCTGATTTTTTTTTGCTGCCTGGTTTCTTAAATCTTGTCTAAAAGGTCGTAGGCTGAGTCCTTTCAAAGAGCCTGATGGCTGATTAGCAAATGTAAAGATTAGCAGAGGAAGCACTCGATGTGGGAGTTGTTATATGTAGGTGTGGTGATGGTTTTTTTCCCACTGGGACATCATGTTTAGGATTGACATCCCTGGGTCTGTAGGTATTTCCTCCTGGGAGAACCGGCACTCCAAAAGCTTCGGGCGAAGTCAACTCACACCTACATTTACACTTGCTCCAGTTCTCAGTGCCATTGCAGCACCCAGCCTTTGACAAAATACAGTTTTGTGCTGTACCACTGTGGGATGTTAATCCAGAAGACTTGGCTTTGTGCTCTGCAGTTTCCCTGAAGGATCCTGTTGGACTGCCTGGAGGTGTCCTGCCTGTCTCTGCTCCCAAGGACAGGCAAAAACCAGCCTGCAGGGAGAAAAGGCATAAAGAATTGATCCGAGTTACAAACACTTCCATAAGGAATACAGTTAAGAGATGAGAGTTTTCAGGGAGGAAGGGTTAGTTTCACCTAAATGTAAAAATAAAAACAAACAAAAAAAACTGTGTTAAAATCAGGCAAAGACAACAAGTAGATACAGAAACATCACAAGTGTGTGTTGGCTCAGGGGAATGCTGTGGTGAGGTGCCCACTCCTCTGTCCATCCTTTTACCCCCAGGAAAGGTGCCCTGATGCTGAATTGGGCTGGAGTCTGGCAGCGTGAAAACAAAAATTTACCCCATCAAACTTTTTTTTTTCCACTCTCTGCGACTGGTTCAAATATTTTAAATATTGTCTGACCCCCAAACACAAAAAATGTGTTGTGCAATATCATAATAAAAACCAGCAACTGCTACAGGACACAGACATCCAAAAGGTCAGTTAAAGCAAATGGCCCAAGGATGTTGCTAGCATGTTATCTCAGTCAGGTTTGAAATCAATCAGAACTGCAATACCTTTGTTTTTATTAAGCTAGTTGCCCTCTCTTCCTTTAAAATACCAATATTGACATCATTTCTGCAGTCAGAACTTTCCTGTCTCTCCATCAGCAATACATTTATTGCAGGTTTAAAAGCAATCACTTCAAGATAATTTCCAAAGAGCTCGAATATTAAAAAAAAAAAAAAAAAACAAACAAACCCAAACTAAAATTGTAGAGACTGTTCATGAGACTAGAAACCTAGCTGAGAAAAATGTGTTTTGTAAACTGGTTTAACAAACCCACCAGCAGAGAGTATGTGCTATTAAAAAGCAATGAAGTTTGTAAATGGCCATTTACAATGTATTTTGAAAAAGTTTGTGGAATAACAGATACTGTCCTTTAGTGAATCCAAAAAAATTACTTTTCTAAACGTTCTGGTAAAACATGTGGCTTTTTTTTTCATGCAGAGTATTGTTTTTCTAAGTGTTTCAGTGCTTGAAGATAAGCAATATATTAAAGTTTAATTCCATTTTATTCTATTGTTTAGGGGTTTTAAACACAGAATGGATAAACATTTACCAGATAAATGAACAGCACATTTTCCTTTCTCAAAAAAAGAGAAGACAGAAAGTGAAATATTATTCTGCTAACCAAAACAGAAAAAGCCCACAATCAAAACTTGTCTTAGGCTTATAAACTTAATCACACTTTAGGGGAAAATAAATTCCTTTCCTAAATTCTAGGATGAAACCTTGACCCTGCATAAATAACAAGGTTACATCCTCAATGTCTTTCTCAGGAAATATGAAAACAAATAATGTTTTCTCTCTTTCTCTCTGTGTTGATGTCAAATGCTTGCTCTTGGCAGGAGCTGCTGTTTCCTTTCTTACCCAGAATATCTTTGGGCAGGCCATCACTGACCACGTGCCTGGGATGAATTTTGGGCTTTTTCATGGTGGAACAGCTGCAGTTTGGGAATTTTAAAGAAGATTTGGCTGCAGAAAAAACGTGTTGTTTGAAAATCCAGAATTTCTAGTTTTGCTTGTTTGGGCCATACTTTGGTGATGCTCAGAGGTGTTTCCTCAGCAGAAGAGGATTCATTCATAGTACTAAAGAGAGAGTGTTGAGGGTTTGTTGTGGGAAGAATGATGCCCCTCCGGTGATGCTTGTGATTGGTGATGATTTCTCAAAGAATAATGAACAGAGAGATGGCAAAAATGGGAGAATTCTATCTCACACTTTTTGAAATAAAATACTGGACTAGAGTTGCCCTTTATTATTTCTGCTTTCATTAGTGTTTTACATGGTCATCATAATTGCAAAAAAAGGTTGGTGTTTGGGGTTTTTTTGTTTGTTTCTTTTGGTTTTGGTGGTTTTCGTAGGACACCTCTTTGAGTTTGCCAAGACATCCTTGTTTATACACAGGTTGAGCACAATGATCCTTCAAAATATGTCTGCCTTAGGTTCTTGTGATATGAACTGCTTGGGTTTGCTGTTTGCTTTTGGAGGAGAGCAGTGTTAGGCACGTACATCCTGATGTAGAAATCTGACCCCTTAAGGTCCACGCCTTTGGGATGGATTCTGAGCTCCTTGTGGAAAAGTGCTGCTGCAGAACAAACAGGAACCAGTGAGGAATGAAACTTAGATATTTGGATAGAGATTTTGGCCCAGCTGCCTTTGAGCACCTGCAGCAACCACAGAGTCCTCCACACTCTGCTTCTTTCCACTGTACACGTGACAGCAATTTCATGGCAATTTCCTCTCCTTTGTTTTTGGGCAGGAGATGTGGATTGACCAGTGTACCTTTGGATAATCATCCAGGTTTACCAGTAAGTCTGTCCCCTGTTACAAAACCTACGGGGCAGCTGTTTATACTTAGACTGGATCTTGACTGCTCCTTTGATACGAAGATGTATTAGATAATAAATATTGTCAAAAACTCCTTAAGGAGGAGATTTGGTGAGCCTGGGCTCAGCCCTGCTGTCATTCTCAGCTTCCCTGCTGAGAGCCAAACTGCAAAGAATGTCCATCCTCAACCATTCCAAGTGTGCCTTTCACCTCTCAAAAAGCCTTCCCAAGGCACTGGCCCACTCCTTCCCCGTGCTGGCCCCAAAGGGAAGCTGTCTTTGCTGATGGATCAGTTTTCTGCTCCAAGAATTCTGCCACTCAGGATGGGGCCAAAGGGAATCCTAAGCAGGGGTGTCTTGTTTTCCTGCAGCGTGTGTTTCTGCATCCCCTGGCACGAGGAGAGCTGGCTGGCTGGGACATGGCATCCTCCCAGATCTCAGCTCTTTCTGAAAACCAAGGAGCAGAGTGCCTGGTTGCACCAACACATTTTAGGGCTTTTGCCTCTGGTGTGCCTCAGCTTGCTTCCTTAGGACTGGGGAATGGCATTCCCATGGATAGACAGGAGTTAAGAGAGCTTTTCCCACTCCCTCATTTGCATTCCCTCACTCAGGGAGGGAGATTCTTCCAACTGCTGGTAGAACTTTCCCCCTTTATATTCTTATATATTGATGTTGTTCCAAGTTAAAACTGTGGATTTATGAAGAAAACTCAGGAGAGCCAAGCTCTTACTCAGGGCAGGATTTGGTTGGATTTCCTCAGGGAGCACAGAGCTGGGACCTTGGCTGGGTATCTCCCACCCCCATCACCCCCCCCCATCACCTCCACCTGCCTGGGCACACCCAAAAAACATATATAAATAAGGTGGAGCTCTGCCCTGCAAAACCCAGTCCCACTGACTGCCTCTCTCATCTGAAATTTGGAAAAGCAGCTCTTGGATGTGGTTCCTGTGGCCCAAACCCTCTTTATCAAGTGAGCAAAGCCTTCCAGGACATCCATGACTGGGTGTGTGCAGCCCAAACGTCCTCATGGCTTTGCATGGAAATGTAAACACCAGTGCAAATGTCTCAAGATTAGGACTTTAAATGGGAAACCTGAGGGATAAAGAGCAGCTCTGCCAGTCAGCATGTGTGCCATGGCCTCAGCCCCAGGCTGCAGTCCATGACTGAGATTTTAGAGGAAAACTGGTTACTTTTGCATCTTCATTTCCACATGTTTGGTATAAAGAGCCTTTTGTTACAGCCTGGTAAAGGAAAATATACGTCATATTTTAAATGTACCTAGATACCTTTTATATTTAGACTCTGGTGAGAGTTCAGGTATCCACTGTCCCAATAAATACCAATTCTCTCACCATAATCTCTTGTTTAGGTTTTTTTTCCTTTCAGCTTACTGCTCCCATTGATAAAAACTGCCTTTCCTTGGAACACACAAACAGAAATAATGAGCATCATAACCCTGCACAACATATTTAACAGGATTCACGAAACATGGATTCAGTGGTTCTTCCATATGTAGTTTTGTTTTCACCATAACCTCGCACAGTTTTAGTGCTGATCTTTGTGCAAGAGCAACAGAAGCAAATAATATTTTTCTGATGCTTGGCAGAAGAAGAGTGCTTAACTTAGGTGATTAGGAATATGTCTGAAAACAGCTTTACTTTATAGACCATTACATAGCTGTTGGTAGTTGTGGAGAAAAAAGTGAAATTTGTCTTGGGATGGGAAGAGGCTTTATGTGTTTTCATAAAATGTGAGGTTTGATGGGGTATAAGGAAATGGGCAGTAGTGTTACGGTAGAATTTGTATTTTCTGGTTCTTTACGTGGTGTTGAAAATGCCATTTCAATCAAAATGTTCATTATCTTTACAGTTTTAGGTGGGTTTGCTCTTTGTTTTTACATTTCACAAGGCTTGTGTCAGATCAGACATGTGTTCAAGCCCAGGGCTGCATCCTGCAAATAGGGTAAATAAATCTTCAAAAACAAAAATAGACAGGCATAAATAAAAAAATGATGTCATAGCTGTGTATCCTTCTAACCTGCTTTGAGTATGTTGCTGATAATAATAGATCAATAACTTTAAAGCTGTAGACAGCCTTCCAGGAAAGCTGCAGCCCCACTCCAGAGCCCCACCATTCTCAGTAGTGAGGAACAGAGCTAAGCCTGCTGATCATCCAAATAATCCTGCCAGGAACTGAAGTTTTTCCACCCGTGTGACTCTCAAGCACCGGACACAAAGTGTCTGAATGGGCTCTGCCCTTCAGTGTGAGTTGTCAGCATCAGGCACATCAAGGTCATCCTGCTTTGAAAGTATTTCTCCTCTGCAAAGGAAACTGCCCATGGAACCCAAGATTTATTTCACTGTTTGAGCTTGTTTTTTTTTTTTTTTTTTTTTTTTAATGGATTGGGTCTTAACATCATGCTTGATTCATTGAGGTAATCACCAGCACAGGCCTAGGCTACAAGTTTTAAAATAAATGGAAAGAGCAAAGGAGATGGGTGAATTCCAAAGCGTCCTACTTAGCGTGGTGTTGGAGAAGATGAAAGAGGCAGGGTTCACCTTTTTGCAGATGGAGTGGCAGGAGATATCAACATCCCTGCATCCCTGAAAGGATGGACAGGAGGTATCAACATCCCCAGAGGTGTTAAATTTGTCCCAGGGGAGGTGGGCTGCCTTTTCCAGCAGCCCTTTTGCTGCCAGGCCGCTCTGTGGTACGAGTGAGACCTGCTGCCTCTCCACAAGCATCGAGACAACATCTGGCTGCTCACAGCTGGAGAGGCCAGGGAAAATTCACACCAAATTGTGCCTGATGTGGAGCTAATCTGCTCCTGATGCCAGGACTTGGAGCAGAACAAAAACTCAGGACGTGTGTGCGGGTTCTCCTTGGAGAGCGCGGCAGCTCCTGCCCAGCCTGTTGGGCTGGGGCCAAGGCCTCGTAAACAGGTGTCAGCATCCCAAAAAAAGAACTGCCCTCCTTGCCAGCAGCGGGTATCCTCGCTGGCATTCCAGCAGCCTGGCTGGCATTCCCGGGCACGGCTCCTGGGGCCAGCAGGAATGACCGACCTGCTGCTGGGGTGGCACTCGGGGCCTGCCCGCCACTTGCCTGGCCTTGTTTTCCCTTGTTTTTTGGCCTCCAAATGTGACAGCCTTGGAGGGTTTCTGAGGTGGGGGAAGGAAAAGGGGAAGCGATAGGAGAGTCACTTGTGAGGACGATGGTTTTCTCTTTTTAGGATTAAGCTCTAGCTTGGAATTTGGAAGATACAGGAGGTAGAGGACTGGGTGAGGGCGTGCTGAAGGAGGATCCTGCTGCTAGGGGGCAATGTGCAGCAAGCAAAACCCCACTAAAGGCGTTTTATCTCTTATCAAACTTCGTTCTTTGAGAAAAGAACATAAATGCAAAAGTTATCCAACTTTTGTTTTCGTTACAACATTAGTACACTTTTTATTACACATTTTTAGTGCATTTTTTAGTACACATTTTATTACAACATTAGTACACACTGATGTTTTTTCTGCAGAAAGCATATTATAAACAAATATTCAACCTTTACTTACAGGCTGCTTGTGTTTCTTTTAGCATATATATGTGTGTGCGTGTATGACTTTCTTAATAAACTTCATTGCTACCTGCATGCTTCTTAATTTTTCATTCTGAATTATATCATAGTTTACATAAAGCAAAAAAGATAAGGATGTAAACATTTAAAAGCCTCGAATCACATGGTCTTGTAACTATTCTGCTGCTTCCCTTTTGGGGACAGCTGGGACAGCTACCTCAGACATCTTTGTGACTTTTTTTTGTTCTACTGGTTTCTTAAACCTACTCTCTAAAAAAGAAAACAAGAGGAAACAAGGAATAAAATAAAAAGAAAAGAAGGGAAGGCAGTTTAAGTGACATTATTGGTTTCAGGTTGAGCAGGGAAATAGTTGTTCATTTGTTTAGATGTACCCATGACGACTTGATGATGGTTATTTTAGAACCAGTGCAGGGTATTTCTTTAAGAGTCACATTGTATGAATGCGATTTTAAAGTTCATTTTAATGACAAAAATGCTTTTAGCCAGGGAATATGCAGTGACTATGCATCATTATGACTATAATGTTAATGGTTGATTGAATACTGGAGAAAATACTTTGGTTTCTACAGCGGGTTTTGGTTCTGATTCACCTGGTCTTCAACATCCAGTGAAGAAGCATTGTCTGAATGAGGAAAGGTTACAGCACAGTGTGTGCCAAATTCCAGTGGTGGACAAGCGATCATTAATTAATTAGTGTTAATTCTGGCAAGGTGAGGTTGGGAATTTTAACAGCTGCGACTGAAATTTGAACAGAGGAGGAAGTGGTTTCGAGTTTGAGGGGACTTTTTATTAGTTCAGTCTTGTTTTCCATATGGTTCAGGGAGAGACTCAAGCATGGATTTGACTGTGTGTCCCAGGAATATTAGGGGCTTCTGCTGACTCAGAATCCATGGGTTTTCGGGATTGGTTTTATGGCTGTATTGAAATACACTGAGTGTTTCTTCAAGTCTTTGTTGTAGTGTTTTCTGCCTAATAAATAGAAGAGGGTGGGTTAGTCAGCATTAGAAGTCAGCAAAGCCAGCAGTTCTCACAATGCCCTCCTCTTTCAGCTCCCAACAAAGAGATTAGGATGTCAGTCTAGCTGAATTAGGACAATAATGTTCTTTGCACTCCTCACCTTTCCTCTTCTATCTTGCCATAAATAATTCTCAACATTAATTTATTTTGAGATTAAATTATTGTTCTTGTTTAATGTGATTAACATAAAATATTCATGGTTTAAGTCTTGGAAATGCTCTACTCCATGTAAAAAAAAAAAAAGGTTTTGTGTTCTGCAACAGAAGGTTTTGCCCTATGCCAAATCAGCACAAGTGAACTACTTGTAATCCCTGGGTATTTGTAATTACCAAAGTGGTTTGGATGGCTTTGCTTAGTATTAAATCCTGACATCATCCTTAAGTGCAGAAATAAAACTTGCTGTCATTAAGAGCATATCAAGAAAGCTCTCACAATTCACATGTTTTCCAGTAGCCATAATAAACCAAAATTCTGTGATTCATTGCCTACCTGAAGCACTTGTTCTTTCCATTATTGCCAGGCTACTGATGTGCAAACAGAAATGTAAATAAATATCTGCTAGTGTCGGGGTCGGGAGGGATTGTTTGGGCTTGCACAATGGTGCTGAATCATCTGAGCAGGTCTCCTTGCTCCGTGCTGGGACTTTAAAAAAAATGCTGCTTGGAAGTGGAGCTTCAGAGCACAGCGAAGTCCTTTGGGCTCAATGCAGTCTGTGGTTTTCTCCTCGGAGCCTATTCCCCGTCCCAGTGGTGATTCCTAAACGAGCACTTTTCAGTTCACAGCTCCATTGTTCAGACTCACAGTCAGTTAAAGGTGCTTCTCTTCTAACGGCCTCTGCAAAATTCTGAAATAACTGGGTTTTACTTAGTACACGAGTGAGAAGGAGGAAAGGGAAGAGAGGACTTTTACAGCACTTAATCCACTGTTTTTACAAAATTCTTTCCAGCACCCTTCCAAATAAAAATGCAAGTTGTTACTGTTATGAAGTTTCAACAGCTGCATTATTTTATGAGTATTTTGCACCCACAGAATAAAGGTTTGAATACACAGGATTCTGCAGCTGCCCACACTTGTTTCAATTCCCAGTGCTCAGGGAGCCTGCCCATATGTGCCTGTAAGTGTTGGGAAAAAGAGACCATACACATGAAGGGAATTGTTACAGACATTCCCATGAGCCAGCAGATTTTTGGCTGCTTTTCTGTATTTCCCCCCCAAAAAAACCTCCTTGAGCTGTTACAAATTGCTGTTCAAGTGGCTGGCTGAGTTTGGTGATGCTGCCCTGAGATCTCAGGAGTGCTGTCTGTCCTGGGAGAGCTACAGGAGAGTGTTAAAGAGGAGAACAGCCCAGACATGAAAAAGGTGTGGGTGTTACACGTGTGTAATGTGCACATGAATATGTAGAGGGTGATTGCTGCCCAGCTTTTATGGCAAGGTGATGATGGCAATGAGCACTGGTTTTCCTATGAAAGCGGATTGCCCAGACCTGAAATCAACATCCACAAACTCATGATGTTGGCAAGCTCCAGAGGAGCACAACTGCAAATTCCACAGAAGCATGGCTTTCATAACAGTAATGTTTACCTTTCTCTGATAAGCTCAGGACATGTGCCAAGGCTTCGGTTTCCTCCTCCTCCTCCTCCTCTGCCTGCTGCAGGTTGTTGTCCCCACACAGAGCCTGATCAGAAGTGCAGTGATTATTGCAGAGATTATTATTATAGGGATTTGTAGCTTCACTGGTTCCTTCCCCATTGTGTGATCACTCTTGTTGTTAGAGAATTGAGATTTTTTTTTTAATATGTTTGGTCATAATTTCCCTTGTTGCAACTAGTGTCTGCAGCCTCTCCCCCTTTCCTCATGCACCTGTGAGAAGAATCTGGCATGGCTGTGTTCTCTACTTCTCAGTTGGTAGTTGAAGGCAGGAATGGGACCCCCATCATTTGCCCTCCCTTCTTTGGGCTGCATAAGTGGTTTTTTTTTTTTGGGTTTCCATTTTTCCAGCCCATCAAAACCCACTGAAGTGGCAGCCTTGCCCTGCAGCTTATCAATCCTGCTCCTTGGTTTCACATCATCTGCAAATTTGCTGGGGAGTGGGATTTTCCTTGTCTCTTCCCTCAACATATTCCCTGAAGTTCAACCAGACCCAGACAGGGTAATTCAGTTTCATGTTTTCTATTACTGGGGAAAGCTAATTTAGTATCCATAAATTCTACAATTCTTGCTTTATATTCACTCTTTAGACAAGCAAGCCCTGCTCTTCTGTATGGTTTCAAAAAAAAAAAAAAAAAGCACAATGCTGCAGTATTTTATTTCAGTGTCAAAATTAATAACATCTTGGAAGACTTTGCCATCTATTGCTTGCATTAGTGCCTATATGCAAACACCAGTTTGCATTCTGTCACTTATCTGGTTGCTCAGTTTGTAGTGAAATTTTTATATTAAATCCTTTAGCTATCTATATACTTAAACAGGAAATGGAAACAGTTCTGATGTCTTCATCAGGAACAGGTTGAGAGGGAGAAACCTCCAGATTTTCCAGACTACTTAAATAAGAATGGTTTGGTAATTCAGATGCAGGATGTAGGTACTTCAGGGGAAAGCCTTAACTTTGTTTTTCATCATGAACAAGTTAAAGGAAAAAATGCCTCCTGAAAAGGGAAAGGCACCATGGCACCTGTCCTCACCAGCACTTTTTTCCCTTTTCCCCCCTTTTTCTTCCTCTTGCCAAGAAATACAATCATTCCACGAGCCCACAGAGTGAAAACATCCTGAGACACCAGTGCAGGATAAAAGTTAACTGAGCACTCTTCCTCTGGAGGAGGAGGAGACCCAGGTAGGGCTGAGGAAAGCTGAGAAGGGAGGAAGGGAGAAGGGGTGGGAGCCCTGCCCAAGGGCTCATTGGCAGGAGAAGGCAGGAACAGGATACGTTTCAGCTTTTGGGTGGCTCTGGGAGGAGCAAGTGTTGGGATTAAAGTGTCTTGATAAAACTGTTCCCTTCCTTCTCAGACGCAGACAGCGAGTTTCATGGGGTGGATTTCCTGCCAGAAGATCTCAGTGAGGCTCCAGAGGAGACAGGGATGAGGGTGAACAAGAAGTACTCCTGTCTACCTGCTGAGGACAAGGGCATCCACATCATCAACATCCGAGCGATCGAGGACATCGGCTATGACCAGCACGAGAGCACGGTGAGTACTCACAGCCTGCTGGGTCAGAACAGGCCCCCTGCACTTGGCCCCTCAGCTTATTTCTCATCCTTTCCACTCCCAGGATGCTCTGAAATCCTCTCCCTCCGTTTTTCCAAGGTGCTGGGAAGGACTGCCACCAGGCACAGTCCATGCTGATGTGGTGGGGGCTGTTTTTTGGGTGTGTGGGAAAGGGAATCTGGCTTAACCTGTAGCATAAAAAGGGGCTGACTCTTCTCAGAGTAAGGAATCTGGCACCAGGGCTGTGCCAACCTTTACATCTTCTTGCCAGTGCAGAGCAGAACAGAAGAGAATGTCTAAAATTTCATGCCAAAGCCATTGTTAACCTAGGTAACATTAAACTGATTTTCTGTAGCACACGATAGACATTAGATTTCCAGTGTCATTGGTTGTTCCTCAGTTAAATTCTTTAACACAAATTTTAGAAGAAGTTAATAATATGAATACCCGGCCTGATTATGACTTGGTTATGTAATTAAAACATAAAAAGAAGTTTATTAAGGTGGAGTGGGCTATACAGCAGATTCGCTGGGGAAAGAGGTACCAGAAAAAGCAACATGTGATTTATTGTGCTTGTGCTTAAAATTAGGATGGAGCATGGAGGAATGATTCTGTCAGGGTGTTAAAATCCTCCTGCTGTGGTGAAACTGAAATGTCTTTTCTCAGTCTCATTCACAGCTGAAGAGACATGGGCTTTACACAGTCTAAGTCAATGCAACTCCATTTAAGCACAGCAGCACTGCAAGAGAACATCTGGCCCATGAGTATCTTTCAGCATTTATACCCCCTCCTTAAAATAATCTGACCATTAATTTCACGGAAACAGAACTAAGATTTTTGGCTGCTTCCTGTTTGCTGTGGGATATAGCTGTTCTCACATACAAATGTATTTGTTGAGGCTTTAGTAGCCACAGTGGTGGTTCAGCCTGGTTTTCCAGAAACTGCTGTTTAATGAATTAGTAAGATCAACACACCTTAAAAATAATTAAACACAATCCAGTTAGTTGCCATTTGTTAATGTTTTGTTTCTGTAGAAATTTGCATAAGTGAGTTGCCTGCCACAAGCAGGCTGCTTTAAAAAAATATATTCTGAATTCACAGGTGCTTGCCATTAATCATAAAGCAGTTGGAAAGTAATCATTATTAATGGTCTTTTAAATCAAAGTTATGCTTACAAACGAAATGAGACTATCTAGGTAGGGCACAAACATTAACAGACTGTGCCCTGAAGAGTTTGACATGGCTAAATAACCTCTCCTGTTTTCATGGAACAGGGAAGAGAGGCAAGAGGACAATGAGTGAACTCCATGGTGGCTCCAGATCCTGTATTATTTTATTACAGATTTATTAACTTGGTGTAAAGGGTTTAGGTTAAATGGGAAAGAGGGATGAGATCCTAAAGGAGAGAGAAGCAGATAGCAAAGGCTATCTAAAATAACTTAGATTTAGTGTTTTATGTATGAAATAAGCAGGTGTGCACATCCCAAATTGATTTTGGCTTTTTGCAGCTGATGACCAATTGCTCTCTTTTGGAGCACAAGTCCTTTTCCCTCCATGGAGGAACGACATTCTTCTATAAACTTAAAAGCCAGAAAAGTTCCCTGGTCACTGAAAAGCCACTCCTGTGATGGGTATTTTTTTGGAAAAACAAATGCCAATTACTAGTGAATTTTCTTCTGGTTTTTTTTGAATAGTCTGTGCATCTCCAAGGGTAGAACTGTGAATTATGCATGAGAAGTGTTATAAAAGTAGAAATAAATTAATTGATAGTACCTTGTGTTTGTTTGTTTGTTTGTTTGTTTGTTTCTACAGTCGCCCGGTGCCATTTTCAGATAAATGCTTGGAAAGGAAATTGTGTTTTAAGCCTTACCTTTCATGTATCTTGCAACACTTACCTAGCATTAGCTCAGGCTGGGAATAAAGCCCATGCCACCATCAGACTGCATAGTGACATAGGTTTTATAAGTGGGAAAAAGAAGTGGTGAACTCAATAAGCAGTGACCCCACTTCCCTGGCCCCTTTCCATGGCGTTTTTGGCCGCGCCGCGGGAGCAGCTGGCTCCCTTCAGTCTGTATCTAAGATGATCTCTTTCTCAGATGATACGGACTTGCAATGATAGATAAGAGAAGTGAGAAATGTTTCCACACGATATTAATCTATTTGTCAGAATTGCAGCATTGCAGATGTCATGGGTGGAAAAGGACAGATGATCTTAGTGGCGATTAACCCCCGAAGGAGAAAACCAAACCCAGCAAGTAGCTGACTTATGAACCACTGTGCTGGTGATTAGATTAAATCCCAGTCATGCAATCTATTTATTTCTGGCCAATAAAATCCCAGCTGGCTATCAGTAAAATTAAAGGTGTTAATTTGCAAAAATTTTTCAGAGTAAGTAGCTTGTGGGGGGGGGACTCCTCCCATCTGCTGGCTGTCTGGAGAGAGGGCATCATGTGCTCCAGGCAAAAGGAGCCTTGACAGGAGAGGATGATCTGTCTGGTGCTTATGTGGGGCTGTGCATTCATTATTCTTCTCTCTCCTTCTCTCCACACTCCCATTCTCCACTCTCAGTTATTAAATTCCCTGTCCAAGAACCCGGATGCTGACTGCAAGTACGGGCTCTACTTCAGAGATGGCAAGAGGAAGGTGGACTACATCCTGGTGTACCACTACAAGAAGTCCTCAGCAGGGAAGGCTCTGGTCAGGAGAGCTCAGCACAACGATGCCAGCCTGAAAAGCACCAAGCAGGACCAGCCCCTCCCAGGGAAGGGGGTGCAGCTGGAGATGGGGGAGAGTGAGCCTCACATGGATTACCACGAGGACGACAAGAGGTTCCGCAGGGAGGAGTACGAGGGGAACCTCGTGGAGGCTGGGCTGGAGCTGGAACGTGATGAGGACGTAAGGATGGGTTAAAGACAGAGAGGGTGACTGGTGGCCAGGTCCTGGGGGATGCTGAGCTGTGCCTGTGAGCCTGGCTCTGATCAAGGTTGCACAAGCTCAGCTCTTGCAGGGTTTGATTGCAGAGCTGGCAGCCAGTGCCATCCTCACCCACTTTGAGGTTTAGTTGGCTGCACAGGAGGGTGCCATGGTGTTGTAAATGCCCCGATGAGGTGAAGTTCCCAACTTTTCTTGGCCAGGATTTGTGGCACACCCACTGTTGCAACAGGGCTGTGTTGTGTGCCATCTGGAAATGAGGCTGAAATTGCTCTGAGCACTAATCCCACTTTGGTGGGTTTACAGAATGCACTGGTTTGGATCCTCTGGAAGTTCCAATTCTGAGGGAAAAAAAAAGAAATCCAATACAGGCAGTGTCATCTTTATTCCTCAATATAGGCTTGAGGAGAATTAAATTTGTTCAGGAGGCTCTGGTCCGTGCTCCTGCTGGAGCACATGGGTCTGTGTTACAGTTTGCTCTTTCCATTCTTAGACGTGAACAGTACAGCTTGTAACATCTTCCACCTGCACCCTGAAAACAGGATATTCTATTAAAAGCCCATTAGTCTGTGTAAAAAATGATGTATGTGAAGTGCTGCCAGTGTGTGATTAGTAGAAATAGACACAGCAGTATTAATTTCAAAGAAAGCTGCTACAATTATCTGACCCAACCAATGTGACTCCTGAGAGAGAGGGTAAACATTTATGCTGGTTTTATTTACAGGATCTAAAAGTTGAGATACATTTTGACCTGGGAAGAGACTGTGAAAAAATAAATCTGTCACCTATTACTCACAGGTTACAGATACTTCTATCTTTTATAGATTATGTATGTGTAATATATATACTTAACATGGTACAATGGAAGAAAACCCCAAAAGCTTTCTCCTCTGTCTCCCAGTGAAAATCAGACTTGCTTTCTGTCTAACTTGCAGATTCCTATAGCAAATGGGGAGTTTGCATGTGCAAAGTCATAGATATTTAAATCCTTTGCCAGATGGGAGGTTCCACCTATGACATGTAATATGATTTCAAGTGATGCAGAAGGGCTCAAGGGTCAAGCCAGGACACTGTAAAAGAGAGGGAACCCTTTCCTTTCAGTGCAAGACAGCAAACGAGATGGAAGTGTAGAGATGAAAACAATCAGGGATTTACATCAGCTTCCACAGCCAGTGCGTCCATGGAGGGGGAAAGATCTGCAATCACTTGGGCCTGAAAAGCCACAGAGCTGCATTGGAGACCTCACTGATTCCAAAAGAGCAAAGTTTTCTTGAACAGATGGTGTTTAATAAATCACTTAAGCTCTCTTCAATGAAATGGCTGGATGGTCACACACAAAGAGTTGCGGTCAGCAGCTCGATGTCCACAAATAATTGATTAAAACAAGGTCAGGCTGGACAGGGCTTGGGGCAGCCTGGCCTGTCCATGGCAGGAGTGTTGGAACTGGATGATCCCTGAGCTCTCTTGCAACCCAAACCATTCTATGCCCCTCTGAGTAACCAGTTCCTAGGAAGCCAGTAAGAATACAGCTGTGTGAAAGCCAGTTATTATAATAACTGAGTCAGTGCAGCAGCAAGATTAGAAAGATTCATTAAAGTTCATTTCTCTTCTGTTTGCTGAATGCCTCCTAGTCCAATATCATTTGCCCAGTGCCTGTGGCATGGTTGCTCCAGGGGGAGCAAACATGGGTGTATGTGGGAGTGCCAGGAGCAAACATCCATGTCCGGCCCTCCAGAACACAGCTCAGAGAATTTCTGGGCTGCAGGCAAAGCACTGATATTGCCATTAACTTCTGTCCTCCTTTTGCTTTGTTTGGTGGAGTTCTTCCTACTGGTTTTCCTAATTATAATGGTTTAATGGAGACGTTCCCATTTGATTCTGAGGCTGCTCCTCTGAGGTATGAGCAGCAGGGACTCTCTGAGCCCCAGCAATTACAACACACTCACCAAATCACACCATTTTGGCTCCATGCCTCTCCTTCAAATTCAACTGGCCCAGCCTGTATTTGTCTCCACAGTCATTAGCTTTTATTTCCCAAACAGTTTTTATCTGTTTAACCTTGTGGTAATTGCTCTGGGAGACAATAGCATTTTTTTGAGACATGTTCTATAGCAGCTCAGCACAGTGAGGTGTTCAGTGTTTGTGCTGTTGTTAGAAACCAACTCTCTCAAACAAATGAGATTTATCATGTTGGCTCTAATGGATTCTTTGTTCCTTAAATATGTATGAATCACAAGGGGTAATGTATTTAATTTCCTCTCATCAGTAACATTTTCCCCTGCTTTTTTTTTTTTTAAAGACTAAAATCCATGGGATTGGATTTGTAAAAATACATGCACCATGGAATGTATTGTGTCGAGAGGCAGAATTCCTTAAGCTCAAGATGCCAACAAAAAAGGTGAGTCCTGATTTTCTTTTTTTCCTCATGAAGGCATACTTTAAACATGCATTCCTCTCAGAGCACCTTACAAATGCAGACTTCTCTTTCCACGAGCATTTTAAAAACAATTAACTGATGTGCACCAGAAATGAAAGTCACAAACTTACTTGGTTGGGGCAGCAGAGGGAAAAAGTGAAAGGAAGAATGAAAATCAAGAATTTCTGGCTGCTGCCACTGTCTGTACATGATGAGAGTGATTTCATCCTGAGTATGTTTTAAAAGAAGAGGTTTCAGTTGGTGGTGAAATTTCTGTGTGCCTTTTGGACATTTTTTTTTTTTTTCTCACCTGAAGACTGCTAAAACTGAGCACAAGGATAAGAATTTGTCTCGCTGGGTTTTGTGACTATTCATACACACAGTCAGTCACGTTTACAGGAGCTGGGGCCAATCCACCACAAAATGAATTACCTTTCAGAATACTTGAAATATCATTAAAGGAATGACAGTGTATTTTCATCAATTCTAAATCACCCATGATAGATAGATAGCTACCTGCTCAGTGAGCACAGCTCAGAGATGGATTAATATTTAAACACAGACTAAGTGCAGCTCCCAGACTGCACAGGGAAGTCCATAATGGAGCAAGAGACAGTCTCCAAGCCCAGCATCATTTATTACAACACTAAAACCACACTTTTGGTTTGGATTTCATATTAATCCCCATTATTGCCTCACTTACCAGGGATTTTAATCAGAAGCACAATTAGATAAAAAAGTCTGTTGTGATCCTGTGGTTCCCTAACCCTTGGTTTGACTTTCCCATCCCTTTCTTTCTGGATGATTTCACAATTGTAAACCACACTCCTCAATGGCTTATAGTGAGATATTTATCTAATTGCTGGTTTATTCTTTGCAGTTCACTCTGACCTATGGATAACCAAAAACGCAGTAAAGTTTTACTGTTCTGTTCTTTTTTTCTCTTTGCCCCCTCAGATGTATCAGATCAACCAGACCCATGGCCTGCTGAAAAAGATTAATTCTGTGATTCAAAAAATCACAGAGCCCATCCAGCCAAAAGTAGCAGAACACAAACCTCAGACGGTGAAGCGCCTCTCCTACCCCTTTTCCAGAGAGAAGCAGCACTTGTAAGTGACAGCCTTCCCTAAATGTCCATGTCCATGTTCCAGCCTCTCTGACAGCAGCCCAGGCACCAGAGGGTGAAAGGGAACATGAACACCAACACTTTGGTGGGCATTGCTGCAAAGGATATTTCCATTTTGCAGTGAATTTACTTTTTTGGTTTTTTTTTTTTCGGCTGGCTGTTGAGGAATGAGTCTTTGCAGAGAAATCTCTGTGTGTTTTAGCTGCTGTTGTGGCACATGATGTGCATCTGTATCACTGTACACTTCACCTGTTAGGCTGCCAAAAGGGGATTTATAATGTGGTTTATAACAGTCTCTTCTCCACATTAAATTAAATGCTCAGTAAAACTCATAGCCAGAGATGTGGGTTGATTAATTTCAGAATAATTTCATATGTCTGGTGTGGGCAGCTGACACAGGTAGTGCCAACCAGGCCTTGCCTTTGAAGTGCTGTGAAGTCAGAGGTGGCTTTGCCATTGATCCCAGATCAGCAAGAACAGCTGTAAATGTGAGTGCAGGGAAAAAATCATGAGGTAGAGCCCAGCCAAAGCTTCTCCTGCCCTGGATTGCTCTGCTGCTGCTCTTCCCTGGCTAGCATCCCAGAGGAGTTGCTTTGAAGGCTGTGTTTATGGATATGCCAGCTGGAACAAACAGCAGTCCTGGGGCAGGATCCCTTCCCTGCACCCACAAGGTTTTTAGTGTTTCATCCAGAGATGCAGAGCACTGATGGGCTTGGGCCAGTCAGTGTGTGTGTGACATCTTGGCCTGCCCTTGGGCTTGCAGGAAATGTGTTTGTGTGTCTGCTGAGTGTGGGGTGTTCCTGGAGGTTTAGAGAAGGTCCAAAAGATGGTCCTGAGTGTAGGTTGGGCCTCACACTGTTTGCAGGTGGCTTTTCCAGTGACACCACCTGTGTCCCTGCTGAATGAGGGAGGGAACAGCGGCCTCACAGGGAAAATTAAAGATTATGAGGGGAAATTCAAGGCCAGCAGCAGTCAGGGATTCAACTTAAATGAGCACCAACACTCTCCTTTGTGCTGAAAAACCTACAAAGACACAAAACCCGTGAAATGTATAAGCAGCCTCAATAAATTGTGGGAGTTGGGTTGGACTTGCTTTTTAACAGGGTTTCTACAAGCTGTTTTTTAATGTGAGCTCTGAGACATCCCCAGGAGAAATGAAAATATTGAAGGGGTCAACTGACTTCTGTTTGGGTTTTTTTTTTGACCTAATGGGATTCCTTCTAATCTTTTAACAGATTTGATTTGTCTGACAAAGATTCCTTCTTTGACAGTAAAACGAGAAGCACTATAGTAAGTACTGCCTGTAAATAATTTATGGTGGATCTTGCCTCAGTCGTGGTGTTAACAGCTTTAGTGCAATGCATGTTCAAGTTTATCTGTCTTAACCAAATGCCAAGGATCTCCTGTGCCATCAGGTACTGAAATGATAAATAATTCCAGATGTAGTGCTGAGTAGTGCTTGATGCTAGTAGGTTGCTGCCTTTTGGAAAATAATTTGGATCTTCTTTCTAGTTCATGGGTGATATTCTTAGTAGAGATATCACCAGCTGGGAATATTTAGATTTTACCACTCATTCTGCCCACCAGCTGCCTGCACCCATGAGTGGTTTAACTTTTCATAACTCTGCATTGTTGTTTTTGCAAAATGCTGCAAAACATCCCGAGACAGATTCCAACAAAACAGCCAGGTATTTACAGGGAATATTATTTATAGTTTTTTGGGGGAAATTCTCTGTTAATGGTGTTGGAACTGTTGAGGTTGATGGCTTTTATCTGACTTACAGAACATAAAATAGAGTTGGGAAAAGGAGGTGTAGCCTCATTTATAGCCACCAAAGGAGGAATTGAAAGGCCAGCTTGTGTGACATCCAGGGCAGCTGGAAGGGGCTGTGCCAAGCAGCCCTGGCTGCAGCACATTTCAGAGGACAACAGGGACTCCATTCCACTGCTCCTAACTGGTGCCTTGGAATGTGACTGCCAGCCTGCTTTTATCTTATATTTGACATCAGCCTTTTGGGATGCCAAGTGGTTTCCAAAAGAGCTTATATCCCAATCGTAGCTGCCTTTCATTGCTGTGGTGATAAGGGGTGTAAGATATTCAGCTTCCCTTTCCTGCTCTGAAATTCCAGCTTATTCCACAGTGCAGTTCCCTGCCAGCCTGAAGAGCAGGGGTTTGATGTGAGCACTGGTTATGGGGGTGAGATGAGCAGGACCAGGGGAGGCAGATGCAGAAACACAGAAATGGGGAAGGAAAAGGCAAATATTGATTTGGTTTATTTGCAAATAGAACTTTTAACTTGAGATTGGGAAGGAACAAAAAAAAAAAGCCTGGGTTTTGTTTGTAGGCTTTCTTTTACACGTCCAGATGTATAGGGTAAAAAAATCTTGTAAGTACAAGGAACTCTACAAATGAAGAGTTAAAATTCATGACAGGCTGAGCAAGGCAGCAAGACAAAATGGCTCCATGGGACAAGAGAGTGAGCGAGACTGACTGGAAAATGGACTGAAACAGGAGCTCAGAGCAGAGGCTAGAGGAAAAGGAGGGACAAGGGTTTTTTAAACAACTGAAGGAACACTGGGCACATAAGAATAATGCTGGTGCTGTGCTGCTTTGTGTGAAATCCCTGCAAATCACCCAGTAATGAAGAACATATTGAATGTTTCCCAACATCATTTTATTCTGTGTGCATTGCTGTTTGTATTCTTCTTTCTTAAAGTTCTCCCCTGCCTTTCTCATATGTATTTTTGAACCACAGTGCAAATATTGACCCTTCCTCCTACTGCGAAATGAACAGGAATCTAGTCACTACCCGTGAGTCTTTGATGAATAGAAACTAAGCCAAAGACCTTTTAGTTATTAAAAAAGAAAATAAAAAAAAAATATTATATAACTGGAAATCTCTCTGTGACAGCCCTTTAATTCACTGGGGTTACAAGACGACAGACGGATGAGCTGAGGGACTTGCCCCGGATGCCCTCACTTGCTTCCTCCAGTGAATTGGGCAAGAGTCAAGTTAGCACACGGATTAGGGAGCTGGGAAACAGTCCCCAGCTCCCAGGCCAGGCCAGGCAGTGGGCAGGAGGTGTCTTTGCTCCAGGTTTCCCTGTGCTGCCAGCTCGCCTTGCCGGAGAGCATCGCTGCACGGCGGCGGCCGAAACCTGAACCTCGCGGGCAGCCTGCTGAGCTGTGCAAAGGTTACTCGACAATAAATGCAATAAATCCCAAAATAAATACATCTGTTTTGCCACCGAGGTCAGGCAGGCTCAGAGATGTTAAGGTCAGCCTGTGTTAGTCCAGTTTGATAAACGGCTGCGTGCTGTGTACACGCTGTGAGCCCGGAGCCCTGCTCAGCTCCTTGGGATGGAGCCAGCCTGCACCCTTGGAGGCCAGGCAAGAGCTGCTCCAGGTGGAAGAACACCCCTGAGCTTTGATCGATGGCTAACACGAGCAAAAATTGAATTTCTGTTATGCCAGGGGGTAGATGTAACCCTGTTTGCCCCCATCAATTCTCCTGGTAGCTGACTATTTAGTTAAGCTTTTCTCTCCTGCACAGAAAGCACGGCACGGAGAGCTCCGAGCCCCGCTCTCCTGAATACCATGACTTTTATTAAAGAATGATGACTTCATCAACATCTTGGTTTGGCCAATATTTGAGCTGCACACAAAAATATTGTGCTTTTTTGCTGGTGGTGTCTGAAGTAACCCTTCCTTTTCTTTTGCTTCTGTAGGTTTATGAAATACTGAAAAGAACGACATGTACCAAAGCAAAATATAGCATGGGTAAGGAACTTTATTTAGCTTTAAGATCAATATCTTTCTCAGGTATTGAAAATAATGGCTGTGGAGTTTAGGTTTTCCCCCTGCTCTCTAATTTGATGTATGTGGATGTAATTGTTTTATTTGGAAATTTGATTCAATTTATGCAGCTGTTTGACATTTTTTCAAATGTGAATTTATAGATTAAACTGTAAATTAAATGGTAAGTGAGCATGTAGCCCCTGCAGATGTGACTTAGGATGGATGGTGACATAAACCAGCAGATGAGATGTGCTCTGTGTCCTACACTCCCTAAAATGGATGAGGGTATGTCCATAAAATCCAATAACTGCAGTGAAAGTCTGTGGCTTGGTCCATTTCATTTGAGCAGGAACCCCACATTTTACAGTGGGGTGGTTTTCCAGTGACTTGAGTGGAATGGTCTTGACTGATGACTGTCCTGAGTGGAACTGAGATGAACCCCCTGGAACAGCCAGGGGCCAAGGCTTGCACTGGAGCTGAGCACCTCAGCCCTCAGAGCAGGTGCTGCAAGTCAGGGGATATGAAGTTTGTACTACCACGACCAAGAGTTTTAGGATTTCAGCCCTAGGGTTTGTGCTGTAAGAATTAAACTCCTAATAAAGATGAATTGCAAATCTGGCCACCCTAAAGATTTGTTGGCAGCTGATCCTGCTCAGCTGTTGCATACTTGATATCATACATGATACACAGATATACACTGGGCTGTGAGACCAAAGTTAAAAAATAGTTAATGGTAAATCCAAACAAATAAGGTGGAAGGGTGAATTCCCAAACAAAGTCAGAAAAGTGCGTGAACATGGAAGAAAATATTTGGTAACTGTTGAAATCTGTTATGGCATTTATTTGCCTACAAGCAGTTAAATAAAACAATAGGAACTTGAATTACAGGTAGTTCTGTTCAATATTGACCCATCAGCTGCTTAGAAAGACATCAAATAATAGAAGAACAATTACGCCACAAATTATTTCCATGCTTTGACTTTTGTGTTGAAGTAACAACATACAATGCACAATTGTTGACTCCTTATATACACTAAAATTTGGTGTCCAGCCAGTATTAACAGAAGTACTGCTCTCTGTGGCATGGGAAATCCAAATTATTCTGTGACTTTTAAGACCCTTTTTGAGTCTGGTGCTGGATCATTTTCACTGGAAATGACATCTTTGGACTCTTGAAAGGGGAAGGTCACACAGCTCAGTTTGAATTCTTGCCTAGGAGTTGATTTTTTTTTTTTGGTTGAAAAAATAGAAAACACAGTAGGGGTTAGTTGAATAGGGAAGACACTAATGGATAGTAGAGGGTTAGGATTCCTGGATGGTTCTTCTACTTGAGACTGGCAAGGCCACACCATATTGCTAATAAAAATGCCATCAGGCCAGCCCAGCATAACTCAACCAGCTTCTTTTTGTTCCAGTGCTGGAATGCTGGGTTACAACCCAGCAGAGGTGGCAAGCAGGTTTAAACAAACACAGATAATGCTGCAGCACTGCTGCCCAGCAGGAAAAAAGCAGCTGCCCAGGGGAACACTGCAGCCTTTGTTATTTATTAGGAAAATTTTGTGAAAGTGTGAATCTGGCTTCATTGTTAAATCCAGATCTGTAGTAGAAGGGGACCATGCAGCTCTTCTCACAGCCCTAGAAAAATAATTTATCTACTCACCAGTTGTTTCTGCCAGGAGTGTGGAAACATTTGCAGACAATTCATAGACCTGTATAATCTTAAATAGGGCTTTGAAAATTAATGATACTGCAAGATACTGAGCCCTCCTGGAACTGCTCCTCCAGCAGGTGATTAGTATCTCGAAAATGTTAATGAACTTGAACAATCCTCATTTCAAGAGCAATCAAAAATGACTCTACAGTGAACTGGTCCCTGGTTCATAGTCGCTGTTCCTTCAAACCCAGTCCCACACTCTTTTCTTAGCCATGAACTGATGGGCAGCAAGGAGCACACTGGAGCACCTCATTTTTCTTTTTTAAAGTCTTTTCAAATCCTCCCCAATGCCAGTGGCCAGATTTATATATATATATATATATATATATATAATTTTTTTTTCCAGTTGGCATTAATCAGCGTTGCCCTGCACAAAGACAAGTGCTTGACTTAGCTCTGACTCAGCACCCAAAACTGGTTCATTCCATCCCCAAATGTACGTTCACACAACGCCTCCAGACGTGGTGAACAGAATTGGAAGTAGCTCTATTAAAGCCAGCAGCTGCAGGAGGAAAGAACATCAGGGAATTAATGAGCCCTCCAAAGGGCCAGGTCCAGCCACCTTTGGGAATGGTGCAGTGCTCCTCCAAACTTCCACACCAACCCCTCCCTCTGGCCTGGGTTAAGGAGCCACAGCACCCCTGGGAAAGGCAGGACTCCTCGCAGTCTCCCGTGCCACAGACATTTAATAGATGAAGCACTAATTGCTTTCAGCCTCATGCATGTCACTAATAAACGGCTGTGTAAACAGGGAAAGGAGAGGGAAGAAAGAAGGAAACTGCCCTTTTAAATAAAAGACGAAAATGTGGTAAATATGGTAAGTATTACGCCAAGGTCTTCGCAAAGGCTTTCCCTACAATTTCTCTGATCAATCTTGAAACCTGAATTCAAAACTTTGCGTGGGTGCTGCGTGTGAATGTGGGTTCCCCTGTGCCATCAATTCCAGCCATATTCTCCTTGTGATCCAGCCTTCTGCTACACTTTCAAATCTTCAGGCTTGCCCTTAAATCAAACTGACTTTTCAGAAAATGTAATTTATTTTAATGACTAATTTCAAGTCATTGGCTTCTAATTCTTGATTCTCAAATATATATGACTTCCTCTTGCTCTCTGCAGTTTTCCATTTCATAAAATGAGTCATGTATAATAACCTATATGATTAAAAATGAAACTACATGGGAAGGAATGAGATGGCAGCAAAATCATTGCCTGATCAAATGGCTGTTATTTTGAGGGAAATCTCCAGCAAGGATGATGAAGTGAGGCTGTCTAACCTTGAAATTATAAATAACTATTATGTCTTTATTTTTCAAGGGATCACCAGCCTGCTTGCCAATGGAGTTTACAGTGCTGCATATCCTCTGCATGACGTAAGTGATCTCGCAATATATTTTACACGTCTGCTGTCTGTCACCAAGAAATCCCTCATGTGTGACGTGTTGGTGGCATCATCCCAAACATGACTGCCTTCCTTCTCACTTGTGTCACAACTGCAGTTACTTCTGCAGGTTGTTCCCATCCCTCTGCTCACTTTTAAGGAATTCCCCACCTCAGTTCTACGTCTGAGGATCATAAATCTGAACATAACATTAGAAGAGTCGTTACATCGTTTTTGCAAATGAAATTCTTCTGTTGTTTCCTGACCTTCTGGCCCCAAGATCTCTGGCACCAGTGCCAGGAAACACATTCATTCCCAGGGCACCAAGTAGCTGGTTCCCTTGGCCACATCTCCCTGCAGAGGTGTCAGTGGCTTGTGTGTCCATGCAACCAGGAAAAACCATAAGCAAGGATCTGATGTCACATATTCCACGGGGCTGGATGTGACTGCAGACCTTCCTACTGATGAAATCTGCCTCTGAGCAGCTCAGTGAGGTGTAAAAAGAGTGTTCAGTTGTAGTGCTCATCGAGCAGGTCAGTGAGAGCTCAGGAATTCTGGTGGCACTCAAGCCAAGCCAGGGACCCCCGTCCTGTCAGAGGTGCACACAGCTGGGTGCTGGTGTCCTTCTGATTTAGAGGTTCAGGCTGCAAATGGAGCTGACAAACACACTCTCTTAGCCTGCAGAAAAGCTTGGCAGATGTCAGAGGGACTGGCAGTCATGCTGCTCACTCCTGAGGTGAGTGTGAGTGTCCAAGGGCTGTCCAGCCCAGTGCTGGTTTTCCAGCCTAGGATTTGAGGGTGAAGTGTGTCTTCTGGTTTTCTGCTCCTCACACTCACACTGGTTTTACATGGGACTGTGAGAGCTTTATCTTGGAGCACCCAAGGGAAGAGTGGCCTCTTTGTCTGCCTGATGTTTGTCATACAGGTCAGGGCTCTCAAACTAGTGCTGTGTAGGAATCAAGAAAGAAGGGTTAAATAAACTTCTCTTCCTGTTCCTGCCTCACATCTTCAGACAGCTGCTGATAGTCTTGTACAGAAGTTATTTATTGTCTTAGTTTACTCAAAAAATAGCTCCAAATTAAAACCTCAAATCTAATCAGCCCTGAGTGTTTGGAGAGTCTGTAGAGGGAGCAGCTCTCTCAGCTGGTTTCTCCTCTTTCCAGCAGACTGAGCTGAACCCCAAACACCATGGCAATACTGCATCCTTTCCCTTGACATTTTTAGGCCACCTTTATCACTTATTCATTCCTTTTCCCCCCCATGACAGACACTATTGCTCTTTCCTAATGTGCCCAACGACAGAAGACAAAGTGTGCCGTGACAAATGGGCTCCTAAAATACAGCATTATTTTACAGATTGCTTTTTCTGGTTTTGATGCATTAAGTGAGTGGGAGACGTGGGTATGCAGGATGCAGAGCAGCTCTTGGCACAACCCGCTGGATGACGCAGATTTTCTCTCTCTTTAAAGGGTGACTATGAAGGTGAAAACGTGGAGCCCAACGACAGAAAAGTAAGTTGATGCACAGGGTGGGGTTTAACATATTCACAAGAATCCCAGTGTGAAGAGTCACCTGTTGGAATCTGGATGTTTTTGCCAAGATCCCACAGAAAATGCTGCAAAAAAGCACTAAATGCCAAGCAGTTGAGGAAAAAAAGTGCTTTCCAGCATTTAAATTTGCCTAAATATGGTATGTAGTGTGGATATGTATAAACTACCCAGCTCAGTAATAATACATGTCATGCCACATTGGTAAGAATATTGACATATAACTCCTCCTGAAGTTCAGATGATGTCATTTCAGGCCAGCTCTGATGAGAGTATGCTCAGTCATATTCTGGTTTCTCTATTGGGCATAAATCCTGCTTCATTCCATGGCATGAGGATCAGCATTGGAGGAGTGGGAGGCAGAGACAGTTGAAAACATAAGCATTAAAGTGATTGGGAAAGATAAATATTGAATATTTATCAGGAATAAGAGCTCCTCAACAATGTTGTCATGTGTGCTCTGCAGCCAGAAGCTATCCTGTGGATATACACTGAGGCACTGCATCACTTTTTGCTGAAGTTAATGCTTTAAATTGTGGTTTTATTGTCTGTATAGTGAAAGACTGATTCGTTCACTGTGGTAAAACAAGTAGGAATTATCCTAAGGAAGTACTTTTCCTAAGTAGGAAATAGCACTTTATAGTAAGGAGGTATGAGTGAAAAACCGAATTTTCCACCCTTTGTGGAAATGCTGATTTCTTAAATTCAAAGCTCAGTGACTGTATCCTCCCCATCACACTTCCCCAGAGAAGGGTGGCTTTTGTGTGTGCATCAGACAAAAACTGAAGTGGAGAGGTGACAACCAGTCCTCTCAGGACGAGCTACTAAATTTGGGTGTTTTATATGCTGAGCTTTCAGACCTGAAACTTTGCCTTCCCCGTGTGTTTCATGATTTTTTTTTTTTCCCCAAAGAAATGCTCTGAACATTCAGGACGTAGGAAAAGCAGCTTTAAAGACCTTTGGGCTTTATATATAAAAATAGATTTTTAAAATTGACAGTGTGCTGGTCCTTCAGGTGCAAATGGCTCATCAAAAGGCAGTGAATGTTATTTCCCTCCCTCTATTGATTTGTGTTAAAAATACCACACATCTGTCTTTTCATTATTAAGCAACACATTGCTCAACTAAAAATAGGATGAGAGTCCATGTTTTCTGAAAGTGTCGAGATTATCTTCTTCATTACTAACATCTCAAACCTCACAAATTCACTAATTTCACAAGTTCATTGTGTGTTTGGAAGTGTTTATCTTGGCTTTTGACTTTCAGTTCCATCAAATAATCTTTTGGTGTGTTTTGGCATGTCTCTTCTGGTTTCTTGAAGCTTTCTTTAATCTTATCCAGTACTGGGCCAGGCCTGTGCCTTTTTTTAACAAGAAAATTAAAGATTTGAGGCCTAAAAATGAAGTAAATATTTAGGTCTAGTGTGCTGATCTCCTCTAATCATGTCTTTGAAGCTGTGCTTTGAATATCAGGCTGATATATGTCAGGATAAATGAGATAATTCATTTGTACTTTAGGCACAAATCTGGTTTCGAGTTGCACGAAACTAAAACATGGCACTCATGCAAAGTCTCCTCAGCTTAGTGTTTTCCTGATGTGCCTGACCAGCTTAGATCACAGAAAAGGAATTTAATTTCCAGTGTAAACTGAGTTTTAAAGACTGAATTTAAATATATATATATATATATATATATATAAAAAGAAGGGGTTTAGCTAGTGCTGCATGTGGATGTTGAGGTGTCCCAAAAGTCATTGCTTCCCAGACACAGGCATTTGGACTTAAACCTTTGGAAAATGTGGTTGAAAGAAACCTAAAGCAGAATAAAAATAAAATTTGCAAGAATGTTGCTGTTTAATAAAGGCCTGCTGTTAAGTTTGAGTTCCTGCCCTTACTCTTGTAAGGAAATTAATAATGATGAATGATTTGGGGTTGCAGAAGGGAAAACCCACAGCCCACTTACATTTTTGATGTCATATTTCTGTAAAAGCTGAGAAGTTGCTTTGTTTTTTGGGTTGTATTTTTTTTTTAATGAGTCAAGCCGTTTGTACAAGTGCAGCAGTTCAGCTTGGAAATTCTCTGTTAATGGTTTGGCACGAGAATTCCAAAATTGCTGTAGGAACATTGTTTGCTGTGGGACTTCTCTGTGATCAAGTGTGAGCAGGAGGAATGGGCATGGGCAGTGGCCAGCCTCTGGTCTGCCCTTTTTTTTTTTGCTGCATTTCACTGGAGACATGTAGGAGTTTGACATCTGTCAAGTTTCCCATGACAAAATAGCCTGGAGTTTAGGGAATAACATCCTGTTTGGTCTAGGAACAAGATTAATCCTGTTGCCCTCCCTGTACTGATACTGGTTTCGGTCTTCATTTCCCCATTGAGTTTCATTTCTTATTTCACTCTGTTGGGTGAATTGAATGAGGGGAAAAAAAGTCAGGTTTGAGAAGCACTATTTATATATTTTACAAACTAAAGGATAAGTTGAAGGTCTCAGAGGAACCTATTTTTGTGAGGCATTCAGTTTTGCAAATCAGTAACGGGGATCGTTGTTTTCCTTGGCCCACATCCTGACAAAAAAGGAAGAGTGGAAATCACTGGCTTCTTGTGATTTAAAGCTGAAAAAAAATTTTAAATGCAGCCCTTTGAGGCACCTTAGCCCAGCACCTCTTGCTGGGTGTTGAATTACAGCAAAATAGCCTGAAGTTGTGACAGGGGAGGTTGGGTGTCAGGAAAAGGATGACAGGGCCTACAGATCACAAAACCAGCACTGCTCTCCCTGTCTCTGCTGTAGGTATCCATCAGGCCATCTCCTTCTAACGTGCTGGAATTCATCCCTCTATTGGAGCACGCCAAACCATCACATTTATTTTTAATATTTAATGCAGCGTGTTGGCATGATTTGGGCTGAAACCTTGGCGTGGCGAGACTGGGCCTGTGGGCCCCGCCGCGGCCGAAGGAGAACCCAGTTGGTGCTTCAGCCCTCACCTTTCTCTTTCCTTCCTGTTTTCCAGCTCCTGTGTGAGGAGTGGGCCAGCTATGGAGTGTTTTATAAATACCAGCCCATCGACCTGGTGAGGTGAGAGTTCAGCCCTTGGCGTGGAGTTTCCACGGGGCAGAGATGAAGCTCTGCAGGGATGCTCATGCCCCTGGGAGGGATGCTGCCCTCAGTGCCACCCGCCCCCGAGGGGATTCCACAGAATGGGAAATTCACTGGGAGAAAAGGAGTTCTCTGTGAGTTTAGGACGTGCTGATATATCCCACACAGCATGAAAGCTTGTGGAGGATATATTTCTAATTTATTTTGTTTGCTTATGATAAGACCTGAGATCCTCTGAAGAAAATTATGTGTCTTTTTAAGGGGTTTCACTTACAGAAGATGCAAAGGTACCAATTTGCAAAGCAGAAGCACAGTGGGGGGAAAAAAATGACCAGTGGGACAAACTTGTTTTCAGGGTGCCTGTATCTCTGGATGGACTTCAAGCATCATGAGAAAGAGAGTCCTCTGAGAAGAAAAAAATTCCCACAGGTCATCAGATCTTACTTTCTCCATGCCTAATCCAGATGTGATTCATAATTTTAGCCACGTTATATTTTAAGAAATAGGGAACATTTCTCTCTCTCTCTCTCATTTCTTTTTCTTTTTTTCCTAAATGTATTTCAGAAAATACTTTGGAGAGAAGATTGGGCTATATTTTGCCTGGCTGGGAGTTTATACACAAATGCTCATTCCAGCTTCAATTGTAGGGATTATCGTTTTCCTCTATGGCTGTGCAACTGTGGATGAGAATATACCCAGGTAAAATGGATGAATAAATAGATTCTGTTGTTGGAGGGCACTTCAAGCTCAAAGTTGCCTCACTTTAGAAGTGTTTTGTCAGTAATATCTAGGCTGAGCACAGCTGAAATTGGGGTTTCTTGTTCCTGGGTCTTATCCTGTGCCACCCACACCCCAAGACCCCAAACCCTGTTCCAGTCTGTACCAGCTGGCTGTTGCAGCAGGATGGTGTGCTCCTAAAACTCTCCATCCTCACGCTTCATCTTTTGGAAGCTGTGTGCTTAAAATTAATCCACCTCCACAGGCCCCCCTGCTCTCAGCTTCCAGTAAGCCACAGAGCTCTCCCAAGGGCACAGAACAGCCCATTTCTATCTCATTAGCATTCATTGTTAATATTACTTGGGGAGTTTGCATTGATGTCCTAAAAATAATTCTTGGCCGGTTGCTCAGGTGCTTGGGTTTTTTCCCAAACTCAGATCATTATGTTAAAACAAACCAGCAAAATTCTGCTAATGAGGGGGTTTGGTGCTTCCCAGCACAGAGTGCTGAGGAGGGCATTGTGTGACAAGAGAGATGCATCAAGAATATACATCCCTCAAATAAGCTACTGTGATCACATCAACAAATTCTGGATGTCCTCCTACTTCTAATCCCTCAGCAAGTTTTGTATTGAAACATTTTTAAAGCCCTCTGATTTTGCATTATTTGCCCTGCATGCATCATCAGATGGAGATGCAAATTACACAGTTTGTACGACAAGCACCAGCCCTGAATAACAAGCAGATAATGGGTACCAAAAAATAGATTTAATTTTTTTGTTGTTCATTAAGACTGCTTTGTAGTGCTTCCAACAGTTGAAGAAAGTCAAAGGGAGGGTCAGTGTTGCTATTTCACAGATGGAGCACAGAGGAGATAAATTGGTTGAACTCCAGTCTCTTGATGTTCAGCACTTCCCTTGTACCTTATCTATCACTGTAGTTTGCATTTCAAAACAAGAGTGTTTTGTTTTATTTTTATTTATTTTGTTCTGTAAGATCTCAGAGTAGAAAGCATTGAGCCTTATGGCTTTCTTAATGCTCCCTCTTATTCCCTGGAATGGAAATAGAGCTGGGGAAGGAAGGAGGGAGGCAGACAGCCTGACATGATGATTTCAGCCCCTGCAGTGGTGTAGGATGGTATCCAGTGATCCTACAGAAACAGCTGCTGTCCAGGGGAGTAAAGATCACCAGAGCACAAAGCTGGAGCCGTCCTGACCGTGCTTCCCCCTTCTTTGTGGCTTTGTTGCAGTATGGAGATGTGTGACCAGAGGAACAACATCACCATGTGTCCCTTGTGTGACAAAACGTGCAGTTACTGGAAGATGAGCTCTGCTTGTGCCACTGCCCGTGCAAGTCATCTGTTTGATAACCCTGCAACTGTCTTCTTCTCAGTCTTCATGGCTCTCTGGGGTAAGAAGATCTATGCCTTGATGTTAAGCTTTTAATTATTGAAAATACAACAGGAAGAAACAGAGGAGATAAAGCAGTGTATTTATACACAGGCAGTTAATGATACAAAGAACTTCTCTTTTTCTTTTCTTCATCCTTTTTTTTTTGTTCTTTCCCATGAAACTGTCACACTCAAATTTATATTCTGGACTAGAGGCTAAAATTCAAAAAGTTGCTCAAGCTGAATAGCAAATGAAATTGTTGAGCATCTGTCATAAAACTGCTGCGTGGTATGTCAAAATTTCATTAACGGGATTGCACAGCTTGCCAAAAAGAAAAAAAAAATCTTTGCAGAGCCAGCTTCCACTTTAGAACATTACAGAAGAAATGTATTAATGTACTCTGGGGTTGAGGGGAGGACTCTGGGGGGAAGTGTAATGGCCTTTAGCATCTTCAGGACAAACCAACATTGATTCCTGATTGTGCTCTGAGATGCAATTAGGTTTATCAGCAGGCAGACATCATGCAAGGAGACTGGGAAGAGGGAACAGTGGTGGAGAGGGATTTTTCCTGATCCTGATGCTGCCCTCATGCTTTGAGCCCTTTCTGGGCATGTCTCTAGCACTTGGGTCAAAATATGAACCCTCTCATGAAATCTTGGTGAAGATGTTTTCAAGAATGGTTATGGAGGGCTTCTCCCCTCCCTGCTGGGGGATGGATGGGGAACCTCCTTGCTCCTGGAATGGGCTCTGGGGCAGAGGAGCTTTGATGGCCACATACTCCCAGTAGCAGTGAGAGCAGCACAAGCCTTCCTGTACACTTTCTTGTGAATTAACATAACCCGTTCTGGATTTTTCATCCTTATAATACACCCTGAGTTTTTATCTCTTCCAGTACATAGGGAGCTGTTTGTACATTACCATTCATCTGAACTGATTTAAGTACAATTCAATGTCATTTAATTTTAATTTTTGACCAGGGTCTGTGTTTGGGATAACGTTATTTCAAATGCAGCACTGAGAGCTTATTATCAAGTACCACAAGGAAAGTCAAGTGTCAGCTTTGGTCTCCCACATTTACCATTATTGTGATCCCCACATGGATCTTGGCATGTTGTCCTCTCATCCAAATAGTAAAAGTTTGCCTCCCTTTCCACAGCAAGCAACTGTGGGTCTCTTCATTAATTTTTTTACACTCTTGTGCAAAGTAAGGCAGATTGGCAGAAGCCAGGTTCTGGGTCCTGCACAAAATCTGAGTGGGTTTTGAAGTGGGTTGTCAAACTCCTCAAGCTCTTTGGAGTCAACACAAAGTTTTATTGTGGTACAATACCATATAAAACAAATGTTGTTTCAAAAAGGTCTTTTTCCACTGGAAAACTAAGACCTTTCTCCACACAGTGTTGTTAAATTCACGTACAGTTGAAATAGAAAAGTGCAGGTGCTCATGGCAGAGCAGGGATGCAGCTCCCTGGCACCTTCCCCCAGGGCTCCCAAAACCACCCAGCATTCCAGACACTGTCCTCTCCTTTTGCCCTGCTGTAAATCAGTGCCACGAGGAGATTTCCAGTACCATCTGGTTCATTTGCCCTGTCTCTGGCTGTAAATGGAAGCTGCAGCCCCACCCGGCGTGAGAACTGCCGGCGGCCAGGAGAGGAGAGGCAATTCCAGGTCCTTGAGACAGGGACCCTCTGAAGACACAGCTCTGGCCACCCTGATTCACAGGAAGCCTGTGGCTTGTGAAGGGGCTCAGCTGTAGCTTTTCCACATGAGAGTTTTGCTTGGAAGGCGAATGAATGTCATGGCCCCAGCCTGGCTCCAGTCAAGAGGGTGCCCTTTCCTCTCTGTTCAACTTTGTTACCCTCTCCCTGCTTCTGTTTTTTCTGGATACGAACGTTTCTGAGCACATCTGTTAATACTCACTGTGGGAAGCTCCCCTGGGAACACCATTTCTTGGTAGACTTGCCTCTTTCATAATCACTTATTTATTATACAGCACTGGTGTATTCCCAGCAACTAAATATGTCCTCTGAGAACTCGCTTGGTCTCAGGGGCAGATAGACTGATATAGACTGGGATCATTCATGGGGACTCAAGAATTGCTTTAATGAGGTTTTTTTCTCTGAGTCTTCTCCATCAAAAAGAAAATGGCTGGGTGTTTAATGATTAAAACTCATGAAGGCTTCCTCTTTCACGCCTGCCCACGTGCAGCTTTCACAAGAGTGGTTGGGTTTGAGTGTGATGATTAGAGCCAACCACACTATTGTGGCCACTAGGTGGATGTAATTATAATGATATAAAAATGCTTTATCTTGATATCTTTGAGGGAATAACTCTGCCATCACCACAAGTGAAATCATCCCTATTTTGTACAGGTAAGATTCAGGTTTTTTGGACTCACAGATGAAACGATATGCAGTTGAAGACCAATAGTATCATTAGTCACACATACAAATATTTAATTAAGTTTTGCTGCCTGGCTTTCTTAGACCCCTTAAAAATTGCAGGCACCTTCTACACGAAGCTGTGGATGTAACAAATGCCCTTTTTTCAGCTCACCTGGATAAAACATTTGGCACATCAGTGTTTCCCAGCCAGACCTGACTGCTGAATAAAAGAAAACAGAAATGAAATTCTGTGGTGATCTGTGTTATATGTTAATTTGTTGTTTCAGCTGCCACCTTTATGGAGCACTGGAAGAGAAAACAGATGCGCCTCAACTACAGGTGGGACCTGACTGGGTTTGAAGAGGAGGAGGTTTGTCCCTTCAGTTCTGACTCTTTGCCTTCCACCCTGCTGTTATCCTGACCTTACAGACTTTGCCTCATGTTCCTGGGAGGGTTCCATCCTATGGGAGGAAGGAAAATCCCTATACATGAACCGTTTGAGGTTTTTTGTAGCAAGGGCATGACTAGTCTGGTTCTGTTGCCAGGGGAACGTAATTGTACAGCCACAAAATACAATTTCTTTTTTTTTTGAAGTGTGTAGTGGGGTCACACCTAGCAGTGTAGGCATGGAATATACAGCTCAGACCTTCTGCTGGGCTGAAATCAGAGTGCCAAGAGCCAAGGACCTCATTCATCACACACTGCTGTAAATCAGAAATGAGTGCATTGAAGCTGATAAAGTTACAACGCCATAAAAAAAAGGCACTGAAAAATTCCTATTAACTTTAATGATGCAGGATCAAGCCCTGACTTGGAAAATACCTCAGAAAGCGTTGCCAGACATGTGGGCTTGAGGCATGGGGAGGGACACGGTGTGGAGGTGGTGGAGTTTTTTGCAGTGGCGCTAAAAAAAAAAAAACAGTAATATCCCTGGCCAGGTTTATACTAAATCTGTTAAAGGGCACAAAGGAGAAAAGGGCCAAATCTGTATGAAAAAAAGGTCTTCAAAATCAGTGAAGTTTTAGAAGGAAAGGAGAGAAAATCCTCAGTCAGCTGAGAAACTGTTTCCCACCTTTTTGGTTTCGATTTTGCCGCTTTACAGAAAATAAAGGAGACACGTCCCCGGGACAGAGCACAGTCCCACCCCCCAGCCTTGCCCTGCTGTTGTTATTAAAAGAAGTATGACCTCCCTTGTCACGTCTCTAGATGTCCTAAATAGATACACAACAAATACTGCTCACGTGAAACACAAACCCCACCAGCCCTCCCTGGGTTTGACACCCTGCAGCCCGCTGAGCCTGGCACAGCCATCGCTCCCCTCACCCCCAGAGCCTTTCTTTTGCAATTATCTCCCCTTAATATGTTGATCTCCTCCATAATATATTTAGGTGCCGTGTGTCAGCAGGCTCTGTGCTGGTCCATACTTATTTTCTGGGGGAGAATATAGGGATTTATTTCCTGGACGCTATATGCTCCTTTATTTTTGGTAACTTGTTAGCATCCGTGAAAGTGGAGAGGATTAAGTGTATCTTTCCAATGTCTGCTTCATGTCTGAGTTCAGAGCTCTGCACAGCCAAACCAGCAGCTGTCAATTCCCTGTATTTTATTCCGTGGTTTTGGTGCTCAGTGATAAATAATACAGTCATGAGTTTAGCATGGATTTAATTTAAGAATTTAAGATTCTCCTGTTGCTGATTTGGGGGAAACTTAAGCTGGAATCGTGTTGAACAGTCGGGTTTTGAGTGAAATGCTAAAGCATAAAGAATCTCGTTTTCTGGTGGTTTTAGGGATGCCTGCTTCACAGAATACTTGCAGTAATGTTAATTAATATGGAACATGAATAGACTGGGTTTTCTCTGGTAGTGTCTAACCATCCACTGTACCTATGTTTGTTTTATGTAACTTTTAATATATAAATACAATATGACCTGCAACAGTTCAGTAATCAAATTTTTGTTTATTTGTTTTTTGTTTTTTCTTGTTTTTCGTGGGTTTTTTCTGGTTTCCTGAAGGAGGCAGTCAAGGTTTGGAAAACATTTTTTTTTTTTTAAATTGCTCCTACCTTTTTTATTCCATATCTACTGATGAATGCCATCTTTTGATCTCCATTTCTCCTTTTTCGAGCATCAGATTTTCTTTGGAACTCCCACTGATTGCTTTGCCTTTACACCCTTCCCCTCTCCACTTGTTCAGACTTTTTTCAGCTCCGTTCTGTTTCCCATCCAATGCATAACTTTGAATTCTGACTCTTTTATGAATGTGTGATTATTGGGAATTCTGAATCCATGAATCTTCCTCAATCTTTTGGCTGTCTCTTACTTCCAAGTGTTTCTTTCCTGCACCTTCTCCTGCAATACTGATGGAGAATCTGTGGATGGTGTCCAGGACAGAATTAGGGGAACACCTCACCTGACGATTTTATGGGATCCCAAAGCCATGTATTTTGCATACTTACAGCAGAAAATTAATCCCCTCATGAGCTGAGGATCACTGAAATTAGTTAATGACATTGAACTTTTATCAAAAATAGAGGTAACTAAAATCCAAGCATCATGAGCTATGCTGTCTGCAGGTTGTGCTGCATATCTCATACGTTAAATTTAATCTACACAGCACTGCACATTGCTGTCCAAATCATTCTGCAGTTGCTCCTGTAGACACAGGATTTAACATTTTTTTATTATAGTCAACTATCAATTGACACGAATGACATACCAAATGAACTGGAATTCAGTTAGAAAACTCAGAAATTATCAGGAAATCCTGACCTGCAGAGAGCTCATCTGTAGCTGATAGAGAAAATATGTGATGCTGCTTTTTTACTAAATGTGATTTCTTTCACAGGATCATCCAAGAGCAGAATACGAAGCGAAAGTTTTAGAAAAGTCATTGAGAAAAGAACACAAACATAAAGAGGTATGATAAAAATATTATTTTCTTTGACTTATAAAAAAGAAGGTTGTTACAGCAGGCAGTGACCCAGGACTAAGAAATAGGTAACAAATAGTCAATGCTCACTGTGTTTAAATTCCAGGTGTCTTCATCCATACATGAGATGCTTGGGGTCTGCCAGGCACAAAACCTGATTAAATCTAGAAATGCCTTTACTAATTAGATTCAGGAGTGTGGCTCAGGGGAACTCATTAAGCCTCATCAAAGAGGTGCTCCTCTAATGCTAATAAATCAAGTTTGAGAAAACTGTAATAGATCACGTTTCAGAAAATTGTAACAAAACATCTTGCTCTGTGCAGTAAAAGCATCTAAAGCCTCTCAGGAGAAATTCTCTGTCTTGCTGGACTTTCTCTGCAAATAAGAATATTAATGAAGAGTACTAACTCCAATTTCCATGCCGAATTCCAGCTTTGGCAATAATTTTCTGCCTTTTGAAAACACAGCTTCCCCTTTTATCCCAGCGAACAAGGCAGTGCTCACTTATGCTCTGAACCTGCTCTTCACATCACTGTGAGAAAGGTGCTGCCAGTCACCCCAGGAGCCTCTTGCCAAGGGATGGTGCAATCCCTACAGAGCACCTTCCCTGCCTTTCCACTGGAGCTGGAATTCCTTTCCTGTCAGCAGCAGAAAGATTTGGAAAAGCTCCTTTTCTCCCCTGCACACTGATGCCCCCATCCTACCTGAGGTTATTCCCACTTCACTGCAAGAAGTCAGCAGCCATTTGTGTGCCGTGGTTTTAATGAGAGAAGTAAAAACTCCAGCATAAAATTTGGCAGAATTTCCTTTCTGGTGTCTGTTGCCAGTGGCACCACAACGTGGAACCCTTTCCCAAACCATGATTTTATGACAACTCTGTGAAAACACAACTGCAATAACATTTACACTCTTTAGGGGCAGCACATAGAGATGAGTGTTAAAGCAAATTTATACTTGAGTACCACTGGGCCCCTCTTAAAAGATGCTGCAGAGCTGCTGGCTGTGTGTTCCCATTAATCTATAGGATGCTGTGTGTAAGTGGTTCAGGGCCATAAGCAAATCAAATCCTTTTTTTAAATCCCTTGCAGAAGAGAAACAAGGGTTGGTTGTTGCACTCTGATAGGATGGGTAAACAATTTTGGATACAGACTTTTCTGTATTCTGCTAAAAACCTGTAACTTGCTGTACTTTTGAATATAATCAGAATTTGGGTCTTAAATGTGGAAGACTAATCACACAGTTAATGAATGGTGGCCCTCTAATATTGGAGAATGAAAGTTGAGCAATTAAGAAAGGATTTTTATATTTTTTTTTTTTTTAACCAGACTATTTATAAGTTTTTGGGCTGTGTTCAATTTGGATGTTACTAATTTGGGAAACGTGAGAAAAAGAGGTTTTTTCTGAAAGACTTGGTGGTTATCTTTCATTGGGATCTAGCATGTTAAAGTTCAAACTTGACAGTTGTAAGACTGGGAAACCTTCTTAAAGAAAAAATATCTAAAGCTAAACCAAAACTGTTTATAGCTTTTTCAAGAGAAGTCTAATTGAAAAAAAAATATTAAAGGAGAAGAAAAAATTTGGGCATTATTTACACCTCATAAAACTGAAAGCAGAGCACAATCCTGTATTAAAAAGGGAATATCCTTTGCAGGATTGCCTGATGTTCACTAGGATTTGGGGCAAGCACTTCTCTTTTGTTGCTGTTACATTTTATGAACTTAAAAGCTGAAACGCAAAGCCTCAAGCAAACTAACAGAGCATTCACTTGTGCTAAAGTGCTGTGTCAGTGGAGAATATGGAATTAATTAATGGAATTAATTGAGCAGTGCTTTGTAATGCCATATTGCCCGACCCTTTTCTGTTTCCTTTGACTGCCATCAGAAGCACCGATATTTTCCAGAAGAGACAGCAAACAAATGGAGACAAAGAGTTAAGACAGTCATGGCTGGGGTGAAATTGGTTCTTTTTATTCAAACTTATGGAGAAACTCAAATTATGAGTAATTATGGAAGACATAAATCAATTTGGTTTTGGCTGTTGAACCTTTGTTTAATATTCACATTCAGTTCTGGGTTTCTTCCCTTTCCTCCCCTCCTTCCTTCAGCACTTTGTGGGATGCTGGTCTATGAGTTGGGAATGGCAGTGCATGGCTAATCTTAGATTTCCCATCCTGGATGTTATGATTTGCAGAGGAGCATGGGCCATGTGTTGAAAGAGCTGCTTGCCCTTCCCTGAGACAACGTGCATGTCATAAAAATAGTATTTGAGCAATATTTTTGTGTGCATTACGTGTGCATCATCCTCTGCGATGTTCCTTTTGCTGCTCATTTTCTGGTGTTTCAAAACAATTCCAGGCATCCAAACTTTGTGAAGGACTCCAGAGGAGTAAGGCTCTTCTAAATGAACATTTTGTAACCAAAGTTCAGGCAGTGGCTGATTGACTGGATTTAGGGAATTCAGAGAATATACAGAGTTGCTATATAGAAAATAACAAAATGTTTTGGGTTAGAAGGGACCTTAAAGATCACCTAATTCCAGCCTCCCTTCTATAATTCCTATTAGTGTAGTCCATTGAATACTGTGGGAATAGCCAGGTAAAATTAAAAATCACTCATATCAAAGGAATTTCAAGTCTTACCACGCACCAAAACTAAATCTTCCCTGTCAACTGAGCACTCACCTTGGAACTACTCCATAGCATGAATTAATTTAATACTTAAACCTGTATTTCAGTGGAACCAGTTGTGCAACAGCAGAGCTGCAAATATTAACTGTGGAGGAGGAGAGGAAGGAGGGTTTTTTTTCCTAGGGAAAGCAAAAGAAAATATTTAACAGCAAGAGAGACCTTACTTCATGGCTTATGACAGCCTATTTGCATGTTTCCTTCAAAAAGTACACAGAAAAAATCTGATTTATTTATACTCCCAGCGCAGGCGCTCGACCAGCCTGAACCTGGATACGGAGTAAACAATTTGCCTGTGTGGAATTGTGACTGCAAACACTGTCTGCATCTTCTAAGTGGTTGTGTTTTTGCCAGCCTTTTCTTTCCCCCCTCTCTGTTTTCATCACATGTGCAGAATCACACTCTCCTTCTTTATTAAATGTACCTTTTTTCTTTTCCCCCCTCAAAAAAAATTTTAGACAGATAAAGAGAAGCTGACATGGAAGGACCGTTTTCCAGCCTATTTAACCAATTTTGTCAGCATCATCTTCATGGTAAGCATCACCTGGCAAAACCTGAAATTTCTGTTACTGAGTCATTGTATGGAAGAGAAGGGATAGAAACTTTATCAAGTGGATGTGGTTTTAAATGGCTTCTTCCCAGTGAAGAAATTCAAGCATTTTACTGGTTTATGACTTAAAATCTTTTTGAGAGCATGAATTTCTACTTTGATGCCTCTTTCCAATAAAAAAAACAGAATACTAAAATAGGGTAGGGAGGGCACAGAAATGGAAATTCCCACACCACTGATGGGATGAAGCTTAAAAAGTACAGAGAGCTCTCTCAGAAAGTGGTCAGGAAGTAGAGACCAACATCATTTTTATAATCAAACTTTAGGAAAGAAATTATGTTGCCAGTTGCAATCATAATTGCAGTGAATTTTAATGAATCATTCAAATTTGGAACTATCCCATCTAACAGGAGAATTGCAAACAGAGCACTTAATTCAAAGAAAAGGTAAAATAATGATGAGAACAGCCTTCTTCCATTTGCTGATAAAGCATCAGCATTTAAAACAAATGTTGACAGAAATAATAATAATTCAAGTCATGGAGCAGATTGGCAGATATATTTAAAAAAAGCTTAAGCCCTTTCCAAAGGTAAAATTCCCCAGACTAAGTCAATTAATTTGTTTTTTTGGGGTAAGGATTTTGGTTTAGGGTTGTTTTTTTTTAATATTTGTATTTTCAGAGAACAGAAACGCAGCAAATCTCATAAGCTCAGCAGAAGAACTGGTACCTTTTGAGAATCATGTTTTAAAATCATTCCTCTATTTAAGCAATGAAAAACTGAGAGAGATTTTACTGTGCCAGGAAGTGTGTTGATTTAATCAGACTTAATTTCTGTTTGTGATTATGAGAGCATGGTGAGCCTGAGTAAGGGATTTGAAGGCTGGTGTGTAGAGTGAAGCTGAAATACTCCCATTTATTTTGAATTTGGGGTTTTTTGTTTATCACAGAGGAAATACTGTGTGTATACGCTGCTGGTGTCAGGGCTGAAAGCAAGCCCACTAATACTTCTAATATTGGTGTTTATGTTACTGACTATTATTATTTATATAGTAATACATAGTATTTTAGAATTTATTAGTAATATGTAGTATATTTTTATACTGCTAAGCATGGAGTGCAACTTCCTGAAGGGTGGTTGTAGACAGCTGGGGGTTGGTCTCTTTCTCCAGGCAGTAACTGACAGAACGAGAGGACACAGCCTCAGACTGCATCAAGGGAAATATAGGTTGGATATTAGGAAGAAGTTTTTCACTGAAGGAGTGATTAAATAGTGGAATTGTCTTTTTTATATTGTTCAAGGAGGTGGTAGAGTCACCATCCCTGGATGTGTTTAAAAAAGGCTGGATCGGGCACTCGATGCCATGATCTGGTTGAGGAGTTGGGCTGGGTTGGACTCAATGATCTTGAAAGTCTCTTCCAACCTACACATTCTGTGATTCTGTTTACATTTAGGTGCCTATAAAAACAAAATAAAAAGCCTTTGGCCTGTGATTGTGGCATCATGGTGTCATTCTTTTTCATGTGATTTTCAAGTGACAAAAGAGGCTCCTTTCCCACAGTCCATCAAAGCCTTAATGCGATGTTGCAGTTACGACACGAAAGAACGATACTCACCCGTCACATGGAGAGTGAGCAGAGAAAGAGGAAGTTTATTATGATTTGGGGTTTCAATAGGATTTGGAATTTGATCAAGGATTGCGGGACGAGAGGAACACCCCTCTGACCCCAGTGGTCAAACCAGCAGTCTATCACAGAGAGGAATGAAAACAATCTACTTTTGTTTATGTTAAATGCGTGAGAAACTCCAGTAGAATTATGTAAACAAGATCAGAAGGCTGAAAATGAGGGCGACAATGCAGTATTGGTTGGACTTGGGGTGTGACCCCATTTTTGAGGTTATTCCTAAATCCCCAACCAAGTGTCTAAAGGTAAATCTCTGGTGAGGTTTTGGGCTGTTCTCCCTCGCAGGTTGGGCTGACGTTCGCCATCGTGTTCGGAGTGATCATCTACAGGATCTCCACGGCCGCCGCCCTGGCCATCAGCTCCACGCCCTCGGGGCGCTCCAGCGTCCGCGTCACCGTCACCGCCACCGCCGTCATCATCAACCTGGTGGTCATCATCATCCTGGACGAGGTCTACGGCTGCATCGCCAGGTGGCTCACCCAGATCGGTGCGTTGGAGCCCTCAGCTCCCCACGGCGGGGGGTGAAATCAGAGCACTCAGGTCACTGGGGCTCATCAGCAAAGCCAGGGACAGTCAAAATCTGTGGCTAAAAATCCACTGCAGGACATTTTCTTTCCTTTTTTTTAATTATTTCCAAAAAATTGTTGGTAATGGAAGGTCCAGAAATCTTTTCATGTTAAGTTTATGCCCTCCAAGTGATTGTCATGAAGGCCAGGTAGTGCTGTGTTTTATCTTCTTTTTGCCAGAGTCAAGATTAAATGCACGAGAAGGTATTTCTTGTTCGGACTCAAATGTTTATTCTAATCTACATTACAGTCTCACAAACAGTGAGTTCTACAGCACTTCTAGCTAGCAAACTAAAAATGGCCCCTATCTCTCTCTCTCTACAAGGCCTTTTAAGGATAAACTGTCCAATTAAGAAATGACACCTCAATTATTTTTACTTTTAACCCAATAACCAACCACCCGTGGCCCGCAGTGTGGACTTTTCTATCCAATTACAAAATACCACCCAGACCCATGAAGAAGAAGGTGAAAAAGAAGGACTGGCCTCTGCCCTAAAACCTCTTGCTTTATATATATATTACTATATTCTAAACCCTTAAACTAAGTTTTCCACCATGTGATATTGCACACTTCTATTCAAACTCCACACCCACAATCCCAGTGCTGTCACTCAATTTTGGAGGCCTTTTCCACAGCCTCTGGTCCAATGCAAAGTTTGCTTGGGGGCCAGTGCCTGTCAGCACAGAAAGTCTGAAATTCTCAGTGCCCAGGGTTCCAACAAGGCAGGTGTGGAATGAAATTGGAATTGCTGTTGTAACATGTCTTACTGGTGGGATCCTCGACAGATTGACCACTGACCTCAGCGCTGCCATACTGCTTATATATATATGTATATATGTATATAGGTATATATGTATATAGGTATATATGTATATATAGCACTATACATATATATCCCTTTGTTTAAAAGGTGGTGGGTTCTCTAAAACCCACATTTATAAGACCTTGAAATGTCTCCAGGTGGGATAATTCCTTAATGTTTCTCATCCCTGTCCCTTGGTTCCAGAGGTACCAAAGACTGACAAGAACTTTGAGGAGAGGCTGATTTTCAAGGCTTTCCTGCTGAAATTTGTCAACGCCTACACCCCCATTTTCTACGTGGCTTTCTTCAAAGGCAGGTGAGTGACAAAAGGGCTGTTTGGGGGTTTCAGCTTGTTGGAGGCCTTTTCAGGGTTAAACATCCCACTCAGAGGCATGGAGTAAGACATAAATTACTTTAGGAATCAAATACTGAAAGTATAAAATCCATCTGATGTTTTTAACTCTGACCATTGTGCCCTAGATTTGTTGGACGCCCGGGCGACTACGTCTACATTTTCCATTCCTTCCGAATGGAGGAGGTAATTGAATTTCTGTCCTGTCTGGGATTGTGTTGGATGGATGGGGTGGAGGAGATGTTCTGACTGACCTCTCCTCTGTCCACCCCAGTGTGCCCCGGGAGGTTGCCTAATGGAGTTGTGTATCCAGCTCAGTATTATCATGTTGGGCAAGCAGCTGATCCAGAACAATTTGTTTGAGATTGGCATCCCGTAAGTAGCAACTTCTTCGCTTTCTTCTTTTTTAATTATTGTGCCTGGTAATGTAAAGTAACTGAGAAATGAGCACTGGGTGAGCAGAATGGAATGCTCAGCAAATTGTCTCCATTTCCCTCAGGAAAATGAAGAAGTTTATACGATACTTGAAATTGAAGCGTCGGCGTTCTCTAGACCATGAAGAGCACATGAAGAAAAAGCAGCGCTATGAAGTGGACTATAACCTGGAGCCCTTTGCTGGACTCACCCCTGAGTACATGGAAATGAGTGAGTGAGGTGGAAAGAAGGCATTTTAAACCATAATTATTGTGACTAATTGGGATGGAGAGCTGAGCTTTTTGGACTGTACATCCAGCAGACAGTGGATATGAGATAACTGAATTATTAACGTGTGCAGTCTTGGGCTGGAGTGTGTGTCAGCCAACCCTGGCTGCTGGAGGGCTGAATTGTGCTCTCTGCTGCTTGCCAGCCCTTACTTTAGAATGATATTTTAGATACTTTCTTTCAAGCCATGTAACACATCACTGTCAGGTTTCAAATGCAAATGATTAAGTGGCATCTACTCGAGATTGTGAGGCATATTTTGCCATCAGTTGAACCCTTCACTGGAAATAAGTTAGTTCAGATTTGATCATTTCCACACCAGAGTCTTTTATCTGATATCTGAACTAAATCTTACGAGAGCGATGCAAAGTCTGTAGACCTGGTTGTACTTGACAGATCACATAGAATTTATTTTCTTCAACTTATGTTGAGTGAGACAAAATAGATTATCTGGTGACCTTGATGTTCAAAGTACTTGAAGCAGATGGGAGTTCAGTGGTACAAACTACAAGGCCATGCTGCCAGTTCCTAAAAATAAGAAAAGATGTGGTTACTGAGATCAGCATTTGGAAGTAACAGGAGAAAGATGGGCACTGGCAGTACCAGGATGAGCACGATGACATCCATGCAAAAAGCAAATATGATCCCAGGTTTAGGAAGCAAGTTATTCCTGGCAGAGGCAGGAATCAGCCACGTCCTTTCCAAAGCTTCCAGTGGGATTGGTGAAGGCCAAAAACCTGCCAGGTGGAACATGGCAAGTTAGGTAGAGCCAACACGGTCACTGCCACAATCCCACTCCTTTGGGTGACTCTTGTGCCAGTTTTGCCCATGGAAAAATTGTTTTAGGAGCTTCCCCATCCATCTGGTTACTATTGCCTTGTCTTTTACAAGGTGACAACTGGCCCTTCCATGCCCAGTGCAAACTGTGCCTGACACAGAAAATAGGATTGAGTCTTGTCAACTTGTCAGAATTTAGGGGCTGGCACTGATGTGGTGATGGGTGCATTTGTTAAATACTGAGAACAGGCACTGAAATGTTTCCTTTTTCTTTCCAGTTATCCAGTTTGGGTTTGTAACTTTGTTTGTTGCCTCCTTCCCGCTGGCACCTTTGTTTGCTTTATTGAACAACATCATTGAAATCCGTCTGGATGCCAAAAAATTTGTTACTGAGCTGAGGAGACCGGTAGCTGTGAGAGCAAAGGATATAGGTAAGTGGATATTGTCATTGTATCCCTGTTTGTTTATTCCTGGATTGATGGCAGGATATAATTATGCTGAGCTAGTTTCAATAACAGGGAGATATTTATAGGAAAAGTCAAAACATTCGGCTGTGGCTTACCTGTGAATTGTCATAGTTTATTGAGGCTTTGCCTTTAAAACAGGAAGACCAAAGCTATAAATTCAGATGAATATTTCATTAAGTAAATACTATCACCTTTTAGATCAAAATGATCAATGCAACAGCAAAATACCTCACACGGTTCTGACATCAACAGCCCTTCCTGGCAACGCAGTTTTCGTGCAGAAGCAAAAATTTCCACATTTAATAACTCTGTGCTGGTCTCAGAAATACCCTTGGGAATGAGAGGAGACTCAAAAGTCTGTGGGTAAACGTATCCCTTTGTCCCTGCTCAGCAGGAATGTCAGAAGGGTGAAAACTGCAGTGGATGGAGCTGGAACTGGGCTCTGTGGCTGTGTGGGGACAAGAGCCCAGTCCTGCCCTTACAGGGGGGCTCACACCTACAGGTGTTTGTAATGAGGGAGCTGCTTCTCCCAAATGGTGGTTCCTTATCACCTAAAATTAAAATAAAATTAACACATTAAAATAAAAACAGAAGTAGAAATAAAATAATTGTCCTTGTTACAGAGCCAAGCCTCAAGAGCAGAGAAGTTGATCTGTAATTAAACTCTACATTCATTCTACTGCAGTACAGGCAGAGTTTTTCCCTTGGGCTCATCTTTGTGCCCTAGGATCATCCTAGACTTGAAGAACACATCATGTTTTGTCATGACTTTGTTTTGGGGGTGTTTTGTTTGGTGGGGTTTTGATTATTTTTCTTCATTTGTTTCTGAGAATGTGTTCATTGCAATTCATTGCAGTTCAATCCCACTCTTCAAAAACCTCAAAAAAAAATAGGTGCCAAAAGTTGGGCTCCTTTTGCTTACGAGCCATCAAATTAATTTTTTTATAATTTGTTCTTTTTCTATTTAAAATATAACTAGCTCAGCACAATCCTACATGCTCCTAGTTCTGTTAACTGAAGATGTAATTTATCTAATTTTAAAGACTAGAAGAGCATCTACATGTTTGTCTCCTTCCTTAGGAATCTGGTATAATATCCTCAGAGGTATTGGAAAGCTTGCTGTCATCATAAACGTAAGTAAACCAGCATGAATTAAATTTGAATTCAATAGGCTGGCTTTTCCATTCTGCTCCATTAGTTTTATTTCAGCACAAAATCCCTTAAATCAAGTGAAAGTATATGACTGAGAAATCTTTGGAAATATTTGAGGATGAGTTGCTGTGTTTATTTTTCAAGCTGTGATAGCAGTAGCAATACTATAAAATAGTAAGTAGTCACTGCTGCTTTTTTCCAGAATGTTTTCATAAAACAGTTCTGTCCTTCAAACAAATGTGACCACAGCTGCTTACTTTTACTCTGTTGAAATACTATCAGTAGGATGAGATGTGTTTTTTTAATTTCAGTGCTATTTTGGGCAAGATGAGTCACTTCAGCTCCTCAGAGTGCAGAATCTCTCCATTGAAAATCTGCCCTTGAGCTGCACTGCCCCCACTCAGAGAGCTTGGAAAATCCTGAAAAAAAGTTCATTTCAACACTTCACAAAAGTTTAGCAGGCCTTAATATATTAATGCATGTACTTCTGCACTATTCTATCTGAATAGACATCCACAATGATCATCCTCCTTGCACCCCAGCTGGGGAAAGATGAAAACAAAGGCCAGCTGAAATTCAGTGTTTGCAGGGCAGCAAAGCAGGGGCTCTGTAGGGCTTATGGCCACATGGCTATGGACTCCCATGGTGTTTTCTTACATTATCAAACTTGAAATCCCTTCACTTTGTCTCCAGGGTTCTGTTGTGCTGTGGCAAACCCATTCTTTTGGTATGCTGCCTTAGTTTGTCTTTCCCATTCCTCCTCTTTTCCTTTGGAAATAATTTCTCTGGTTTTCTCTTTTGTTCTGTGTAGCCTCTCCTCGTCAATACCCAGTGTTATTTTTCCCTCTTTGATCAATGCACTGCTCCTCTTTACCATAAAATAAGTAAAACATTTTGTACTGTGTTTGTTCCACATGTACATGAGATTTATGCCAGTGGCAACGTTTCATAATGATGATAAATGAGGAAGGCTAAAGTCATGAGGAACTCAGCCCAACTGGCTGTCGTGCCTTTTCTCCACCATCTTTTCAGAAAATTTTAAATAACTGGATGAAAGGCAACTTTTGTGACCATAAAAATAAAACTGGGCTGAGTCTCCTCATCCTTTTATCCTGATGAAGTTCAGAACCACAGCGCAGTTAACGTCCTTTTGCAACGCGAGGAGACTTTGAAGAGCCAAATTCACCGTGGGTTGTTTGCAGGACGGAAAAGCAGCTGGAAATCAACCAACTGGCCCTTGTGCAAGGCACCAGGGAGAAGCTGTGATGGGGACAGAGGGAAGCAGAGCTGTGGTAGCTCTCTCCTGGTGCTGGGGGGATTTACAGCTGCTCCATTTTGGGGGGGCTCAGGTTGTCAGCTGGCGTGGCACTACTCCGGGGGATACGCCGCACCTCGGGAGAGTGGGCAGTGAACAATCCCTTGCTGGTGCAGTGAATGCTCCACTTCCAGGCTCCCCTGAGTTGTGTGAGTTGTTTGGGGTGTGATGATGAAGCTGAGCTCTGCCCGGGTAACCGCGCTCACTCTCTACTCTTGTGGCTCAGGCATTTGTGATCTCATTCACATCCGACTTCATTCCACGCCTCGTGTACCTGTACATGTACAGTGAGAATGGCACCATGCATGGCTTCGTCAACCATACACTATCCTCTTTTAATGTCAGCGATTTCCAAGCAGGAACAGCTCCCAACGACCCCCTGGATCTTGGCTACGAGGTTCAGATTTGCAGGTACTCTCTTGAATGATTGCTATAATGTGAAATGTTCTCACAGCTGGCAAATTCTGACATTGCTGGGGCAGGTTCCTTGTATTTTCAATACCTTTTTTAGCAGCTTTTCTATCAGATGGATCCATTGCCTTGAACATCTGACTTACATATTAAGTAATCAGAGACCTGAATACGATTTACTGCTTATTTTGGGAAATGGAGATTGGCATTAGTTAAATTCAGTGCTTGTCCGTGCAAAGATTTTTATTTTTATGGATTCCCTTTTCCAGGAAAGGAAACAAATAACCATAAACAGCACAATGGTGCTTTAAGGGAAGAAAATGATGTCACTCTGATGTCATGTCAGGATATAATGACCATGACCCTTTTTTTTTGTCCAGTTTCCAATTCCTGATGAGAGCAGTAGCATCCTTATCTGCACTGGAACTTAGGACTTATTTGAAGTGCCATCACACAGGAGAAATTGGCATACCTTTGACAATTTCTATCTATTCTTTTCAATTATGGTTACCTATTTCAGCTTATGAATTCTTAGAACTGGGGGCCAAATCCAAATCTGACAGTGAAAGTACTTAGACCAGCAAAGCTGAAAGGGGGACAATGGAGGGAAGAAAAGGGAGAAGAGAGCAAGGAAGGGACATTCCAGGGGAGAAAAACACAAAGATGACTTTGATGCACACATACTAAAAAGAAATCACATGAACTAACCAAGTAAAAAACCTTGCCTTGAATCATATTTTTTTACATTATATTCTTTATGTATTTGAATAGTGCAAGTTAATATGGTGAAATGACCTCTAAACAGAAAATTCTCTCAGAGATGAAAGCAAAACCAACCCAAACTGCATTTGCAGTAGCTTTTCTTGCTTTTACTTTCTCCTGGTTTCCTCCTGCTGCTCTCTGGGCAGAGGTTAAACAAGGTTGGCAAATATGTTTCAGCACAGAATGGAGGTGTTGGCATCGTGGTCCAAAAGCAAAATGCCAGATTTATTTGCTTTCCACTCCCAGCCTCTGTCTTTTTCCAATCCCATCCATATCCCAAGGATTTTTAAATCATTTGAAAATGCAGAGCACTAATTCTTTCAAAATATTGACAGGATGCTGTGGTTTTGAACTTAATGTATTTTTCTTGGTCCTGTTTATCAACACATAGATTTTCCATAAGCCATAGCTAAGGAAAAATTCTCTTCTCTCCACATGGCAAAATTTAGTTTCAACCTTCTGCTAATCATGTGTTAAACATGTTCTGAGAATCTGAGATTAGTATTTTTGTCTTTAAAATCAGTTTGAAAAATATATGTTGCCTTTTTACCTATGTTCAAATTAATCACCTGAGCTGTGTAGTTCACTTTGTCTTATGCAAAATTGATATTATTTGTAGTAATCAGAGGGTATTAAGATGTGTTAACCTTTAATTTTGAGACTAACTTGAAGGTTATGGGACAGTTTCAGCTGTGTCTTGTTTTTGAGAGGTTAATACAGTGAACTTTCTTTTAGACAGTTCCATGAATTGTTTCACTGTTTGTTAATAACTCCTTCCAGTGCTAACATTTCTGAATTGCACCCCTGATTAACTGAGTCTTGTTTCACAGGTACAAAGATTATAGAGAACCTCCCTGGTCTGAAAACAAATACGACATTTCAAAGGATTTCTGGGCTGTCCTAGCAGCAAGATTGGCATTTGTGATAGTTTTCCAGGTAGGTGACACTGCAGGCACTTGGAAATAAGTTATTGAGTCAAAGAATATTTTCTTTCTCAGTTGTTTCATGGAAAAGCCAAAGAAATTTGTCCATCTTCATCATCCTCTTTGTCCCACCCACCCAGGCATTGGTATAGCTTCAGTGGAAAAATTCATCCCTAGAGATTCCCTGAACTGGTTTGATGCAGAAGAATTTAATGACCTTAGAGAGCAGCAAAGCACAAGGCTGATACTAATTAGGTCCCACCAATTTCTCCCATAGGCCATCAACAATTTCACCAAAGCAGCATAAATTTAATCCCAAATCATTTTTAGAGCTAGCCAAGAAATGAGATTTTCAAAGTTTCATTTACATCTGAGTAAGAAGCTGGAATCTTGTCATTTGCCCTTAAAAGACATTATTTAATCACAACAGTGATGCCACTTATTGTGACACAAACGTTTTAAGTCTGCCTTATCTGAATAACTTGTTTGGAAACTTTTATTGGGTTTTTTGATTAAAAATTATCTTTTTGGGAAAGACCTCCCTTTCCTTGAATCAAGGTTTTTCAATCAGAAAAAATGAATTGGGATGTATTTTACCAATTTCTACCATTTTACCTCTTGTATTTGCTTCTGCCTTCCTGAAGGAAATCTCGTGAGCCACTCACCAATTGCAAATTCCTGTGGATTTTTAAGTGGCTGCAGTGTCAGGATTGTACATAAGTCACAGAGATCCATGCCTGACAAATTTTCCTACTTCCAGCACGCACAAAGCAGTTGAGGGGAATTTGGTCCAGTACTCCAACTCAAATATTGTCCTCTCTCCATTTTTTCCTTCCTAAGTGTGCACCAAAATCAGCCCCTTTCCTTTCCCTACAGCCACCCTTTCATTTGACCCCCGCTGACACTTTCTCACAACTTCATTTTCAGAATTTGGTCATGTTCATGAGTGAATTTGTTGACTGGATTATCCCAGACATTCCCAAGGACATTAGTCAGCAGATTCACAAGGAGAAAGTTCTCATGGTGGAGGTCTTCATGAGGGAAGAGCAAGGGAAGCTGCAGATGCTGGAAACCTGGAAAGAGAAGGACAAGAAAAAAGGGGAAAACTGTAACAACCACAGCCCCAGGCTGTCCAGGAGCCGCAGTGGGAGCTTGTCCTCCTGCCATTCCTATCCTCTGGACGTTTAGGAGAGGAGGGAGCTGAGTGTGTCGGGGCATTCCAGAGACAAAAGCCATGGAGCTAAGGGCAGGACTCCAGTTACAGACATGCCGGTGCATGTCGAAGGATGTGCTGCCAATTCACTCCCATCTTTGTGAGAAATGCCCTTCTTGCAAACATGGAGGACCACGTTCTATTTCTGACAACGTTGGATTTGTTTTGTTCTGTTTTGTTTATTTTTTTCTTTTGCACAAGCAGTAATGCAGGGAGTTTTTATATTTCATCCTTAGGTGACACTATCGACGTTGGTGTGCATTAAGAAATGCAGGTACTTATGACAATCTTGCTAGAGATGTTCTCTGAGAATCTGATCTTAGCCTATCAATTAGCTAATGAAATAAAGGTAAATTTGAAGTCATAATAATTATAATTATAATAATAATAATAATAATGCTAACTTTGAACTACTTTTGGAAACCCAGGTTCGAAGGTCCATGGGGTAACTCGCTAAATGATATGCAAAATCAGTATTCCCTAGTATTCCATAAAGCCCACCAGACTGACTTGCTTCCCAAGGCTGGGTTTAGCTCTGTGACTCTGAGCTTTGGAGTCCCACAGGCGTGAGGGGCACTTGTGGCAGCCTGCTGTGTCCCCCAGACCCTCCCTGGGGCACCGCTGCCTCCGGAAACATCAGCGCAGGGAATCTGGGAAGTGCTTTCTTTGGCAGCAGCAGCAGCAGCAGCACAATTCCAGAGATCCTCCCTCCCAGCAGGTCCATGGGCACGGAGCATTTTGTTAAATGCCCTGAGCTAATGAGCACACGGAGAGCTCCAGTGACTCTCACTGCCCTGCCAAGCACTCGGATGCTGCTGTTGCTGAGGGAATTCCCTTTTCCCTGTTGTTTCAGCACAGCCCTGTCCCAGCCTGGCTGTTCCCTGTAGCCCTCTGGAGCAGGAGAAGGGAGATGTTTGCACCCGTGTTTCAGGGCCAGTTTTGCCCCCAGACTTTCTGCTGTTGGCTGGCACTTCCCAGAGGCTGTGCCAGAGGAGTGAATCCCAAATGCATCCCACTTGGTGTCTTCAGTGGAAGCTTTGCCTGCACTGGGGCTACAGGACCAGACCTTCAGTTAGTTACAGGACTTTTCTTTTGTCTTAAAATCCTCTCTCTTTTGTACAAGGAGCTTTTTCCTGAAGTATAAGTGGGGAATCCTTACTTACCATGACTAGTTAGATCCCATCAGTACAGCTCCTTTTAAGCATAATACCTTTTAGTTTTGCTTTGTCGACCGATAAACTGCACTTCCAAATAATATTGGTGCAATTAACCTAATTTCTTTTATTGCTTTGTCTTGTCCATGGCACTTGCATTATAAAATTGAAAAAGAAAATAAAAAGGAAAGATTTCTTTAAAGTCTAACTACTGTATGGTTTGTTACAAAACCAAACTGTTTTCAAGAGAAGTTAGTTATTTCTTTTTTTCTTTCTTTTTGTCTTCGCCAAACTAATTTAAGGATTAATGCTAGAACTCTAAAAAGAATGCCATATATAGCTTTTGATATATTTATTTGTTTTAAAGTATGTGATAAACTTGATATTTTTCTGTAGTCTGTCCAAAGAAGGTACCAGAAGAGAAATTATGTGGAAGAAAGAAAAATGGTATTAACCAAATATTCTTGAAGCTTATTTAAAATATTGATCCAACCAAAGATTTTTATTAATAAAGGGCTTATATTTTGTTAACTCTTGTTTCTGTTGTATTTTGACTTGCAGGAATGTCACTATTTTTAAAATTTGTAACTTCTGATAGCTGTGTTGCTGTAGGGCCAAATCCTGCCTGATTTATTCCCACATAAATGTAATGCCTGGTTAGTAAATGTTTACCAGATCAGGCCCACTGACTGCAAGAGGACTGGGAGTGGGGAGAAATCAAGCAGAATTCTGTCCACACATTTGGTTGGAAAACCTGTTCTTCCTCTCATTCCTTGGTAGCCCAAAAGATCCAGGAGAAAGCCAAACTACCTATTCTGAAGGGAAATCTTAGGGATTGTCCTCGAAGGGGATTTAATCTAGAAATACTGACCTGAAAGTATTCCCAACTTAATACTGACATTCCTGTAAATGGTGGAACTATATCCTGAACACATACTTAACCGAATTTTTCATTATTTGCTGAAATCATGGAAATAGTAACAGTTGCTTATACTTTCTTTTGTACAGTAAATTGTTTGAAATGGAATTTTGTACATAAAAATCTGTATTACTACTTAGATATCTATAAAATCCTTTCATGAAATCATTTTTTAAGAAAAGCAAATATATACTAAATCTGTTTTATTTTGGGTTTTTTTTTTTCTTTGAACACTTATTTGAAATAAACTTAAATATCCAAGAGTTTCTCCTGTGGGACAGGTTCTGTTCCCAACCCTCCTTGTGCTCTGAGTGTACAGACATCTCCCTAAAAATCTCCCAGGTAGATCTGGTGTTTGAGCTGCTTTAGAGACCCACTTGGAGATGAGTGAATCCCACCTGAAATCCGTCTCCAAGAGCACAAAAGGGAGTTTTTTGGCTGCAGGATGGTTCCACTGTGCCTGTCACATTTTCACTGCCCCTGAGGGACCTGGCCAAGCAAAGCTGGCCTCAGAACCTCACTTGCTGATTGCCATTTTTTTCCTCCCTCTCCCATTTAACTGTTGTGTGAGAAGGCAAAGCACGAGGCTTCACGCCAACCCTCCTTTCCTTGATGGAAAATATTAATGCTCCAGGAAATTTTAGTTAGGAGGTGGGAATTGTGTCCTGAGAGAATGGATATGGACACCAGCAGCAGGTAAACTACAGTCTAGCTGGTAACTGTGTGGGGCTGTCAGTTATTAAAGACAAAATAATACATATGAGTTCATTAGATATAAGGTAATGCCATCCAGAAAAAACCTTGCACTGTGGTTGGGGCACTTTTCCTGAAAGTTTTTTCATATTTGGGATCCAAAAAAAAAACCCCACAAGTTGGCTTTTACCAATAGCAAATATGAGGGAAGGTTGTGCTAGAAAGGATTTACTGGAATAGAGGGGGAGAAAAAAGAAACCTAAAACAGGGAAGCAGGGATCTGGAGGCTGATCAAAAAAATACCTGGACATGCCTTGATGTGACTCACAGTGACCAGGTTTGATGAAAGATAGCAAACCAGATATTTTACTTGTGCAAATACAAAGCTGCATTAATTCTCTGTTGGTGTGACACCGTGGCCATGATGTGTGCTCCTGGCATGCTTCTGCCCCAAAACCATAAGCACAAAACAATTTCCCAACCCGTATTTGATCAAAGGGAGAAAAAAAAAAAGTCCCAAACCCAAGGACTTAATGCGTTGAAAAGGAAAGTCATGACATCCATGTGCTTGATCCAAGAGAAAATGCAGACCATGGGGAGGATTCCTGCTGGGAATGGCTGCAGGGGCCATCTCTGAGCTGTTGCTGAATCCCTGTTTGCCATGTGGAGCAGAGACATGACGTCAGTCAGTGCATCCCAGGAGGAAGCTGTTCCCACCCCAAGTGCTGCCAGTGTGAGCCTGATTCTCCTGGATTTCCATGTCATTGTGTTTCCAAGATACTGTCCTACAAATATTTTGCAGTCTTAAATAGCTTAAGGGTGAACAAGTCTCACATCAAGGCACAGACACGTTTCTATTTTTAACCCCCCCCACGCTCTCGGGTCCTGAGCTGTTAATGATCTTTTTGGCAGTTGTGATTTCCAATCAGCAATAATAATTCACTTTTCATCTCGATACCTCCCGGGTCTGACCTCTCCCCGAGTTCCATACATCATTTGAGTGCATTTATATTTTGCTGTGAAGTTTTCAGAGTAAACATGTTCTCTTCCTCTTGCCACTGAAAAAAAAAACCCCGTCTTAAAATTTATATGAATTCCATTCAAACTCTGGTTCAATTCTTTGCACATTCGAGCACTATTTATTCCATAACCAAACACAGCATGCCATTTTTAGTATAGGAGAGAAAAACCAAAGTTCTTTTTTTAACCTTCTTATTTTAGCCCAACAGGCCTTTCTGAAGAAAAAACTAACTCTGAATGTGGCTTGTTTTGAATTTTAACTCTATCCTTAATTTTTAAGGCCATGTCAGCCACCTGAAGCCAAAGAAAATATTTCCATTTATTGCCTTCAGTGTGCTCTGCATGAGGTTAAGCAGTACTTATTGAGTGATTGGTTTTGCTTTGGATAAAATAAAAACTCCTGATAGTTATTGTAGGTTACTTTTCTAACCTTCAGTGTCAGCTAAAGCCAAAACAAATCGATGCAGATGCTTTGTGAGAGGAGTAAAGAGTTGGGTGCACCATCGTGCTGGTTTCCATGAGGCAAAGGCCTTGGGAAATCCAAGAAAATTGAAGATTTTGAGGTCATAGCTTTCATCTGGCTTAGTACCATCTCTGGAAAAAAAATCATGCCAAAACAGGAAACGTATCTGTTCAGATGACCATGAGAAACAAGAATCAAAATACAAAACATTTAGCAGAGTGTTTGTTCTGAACAAGCTTTAGTGTATTAAAGTCCATTTTTCAGAGTGAGGGGCATGTGGTTAAGCAATCTTATAAGAGAAGAAAAGGTTATTCCCTATTTTTACTGCTAAATGAAAAATCAGTGGTTATCTTCTCCTGCTGAAATATGAGATGGAGCAAAGGAAAAGGTGCAAAGTAGGGAAGAGAGGAAGAAAAGGCTTTTTGCCTGCTGTTCCCAGACCCAAGTTAGCTGACAGATCAGCCACAGGAGTGTTTTTTTCTGGAAAGAGGATGGAGTCCCAAGGCAAGGCCACCTTGTAGGTGGGTTATGGGGCAGCCTTTGCCAGTGTTCCCACAGCCACGTGCCTTCCCAACCATGCCAAGCCAGGAAACACTTTGGGTCTTGTGTGGAGGGGGAAGCTGGAAGTCTTTGGTCCTGTGGGAGGAAGGGAGCTCGTGAGCCTGGAATTCCCCTCTGTCCTGGCAGCAGCGTGTAATTACAGGAGCAGCTCCCATTTCTCAATGTATTAATCTCTGAAATACATCTCCAGGTAAAGAAGGAATGTAATTGCAAGTAATTAGCCAGCAAGTGGGGAAGCAATAAATCCCAGCAGGCCAGACTGCTCTGGGTTCACTGCAAGAGATGGTGTGTGTGCACTGTGTCTCTGCAGCCTGCTGGGCTCAGACTCCTGGAGCTGTTGGGGCATTTTACTTTCCTCAGGCACTGCTGGAGTGTGGAAAAGGGGACTTGTGAGCAGGGAAGGAACGGTGAAACTCCTGCAAACAACTCAATCAACTTCAGCTCCATCTTCATCCTGTTTTCAAAGAGCAAAAGAAGTAAAACTGAGAGGCAGTTCTGAACTTCTGCTGAACCTCTTCCCTTCTTCCTCTCTGACTTTGACTCCTGAAACCAAGTTCCTCCACCTCTTTACAAGGTTTGCCTGTTAGAGCTGGTGAGCTAAGCTGGTAATCACCTCTGGGGCTTCCTGGAGATAAGAAGTGGCAAATAATTAATAACTGCCAGGTTTAGGTGCTTGGCAGAGATGTGGTGGTACAGGTTCCCTTTCAAAGCCTCACTCCAAAACTGGTGAAGAACAGCAAAGTATGGTTAAATGTGTCTTTGATCAGAGAGGGTGAGCTTGGGGCTGATCTTCTGCCACAAGTCATTTCATTTTGGTTGTATCTACACAAGAAAAGAAAGAAAACTCACTCTGTGTGGCTTTTCTGGCACCAAGTTGTGGTCTGTGTAACTTCCTCACTTCTTCTGAAGTATACAGATGGTAAGGAAAATAAATAAATGCTATATATTGGATTGGATTCATCCAGCCTTCTCTCAGGAAGTCACGCTCCCTTCCTAGACTTTCCATCTCTGGGAACAAATGCAACAAGTTTCCCACATGTTTGTGTATGAAAATGGACTCCTAATTGTGGTTTAGGCCTAGTTGGGGTCTGGTTCTGACCACAGCACTGTGGACCAGCTCAAATTACAGCATTTCTTCAGAGAGCAGAAAATAATACTTCCTCCCCAAAGAATCAAGGGAGAGGGATGATGAAACCAGATTTGCTTTCTTATTTATGATATCTAAATCCCTGTGAGTAACTCACCCAGTCATATCCTGTATCACACAGAACTATTCATGTTTTAAAAGGAAATAACTGGATAATAACTGCACTGTGTTTGAGCAGACGGGGCACTCCCTCTCTAATCAGAATTGAGTAAAAAACTTGCACCTTCCAACCTCCAGGACAGTGACTCAGATGGAAAATACTGCATTGGCACGTCCTGAAAAGAATGGAAATCACAGATATCAAAGGCAATACTTGTTTCTAGGAAATAACCCCCACCTCTAGGCTTGTCATTATCTCCAGTCACAGCAGTGAGTTCACAATACCTGAGTTTAGCTCAAAAATCAGGTAAGTGTGACCAGGCTCACTATTTTTTTTTTTTATTATTTATTTATTAAAGAAAAATTTCAGTACCTCGGAGAGACATTTAGATATTTTCTGGTCTCTGAAGAGGCCACTCTGCAGGCTGGATGCAGAGACACAATTGGGAAAAAGTTTACATTTTTCACCAGGTCCAAAGCAGAGTCTGTTGGTGCAGGAGAGATAAGAGCTGAATATTCACAGACACCGAAAAAAAAAAAAAAAGAGAAATCCCTGCTGTCATTATTTCAACTGCAATGCTCTGCAGCAGGCAATGGAGTGCTGCTCCTCAGTAAGGAAAGGGGAAGAAAACCTTTCCTTGGGTGGGAGGGTGAAGTCCTGTGGTACAGAACTAATTACATGCTTGTAAGAATACTCCAAAGTGGTGAAAAAATGACCAAGTTTCTGCAAAATAATTATTTTTGTCATCCTAACCTTTATTTTATAGCTGCTCAGAATATTGTATTTTCTAATACAAAGACGGAGACTGAAGAACAACACTTCGATTTACAGAAAATAAATGTTATTGTGGTAAGTATTTACCTTTTCATGGTTTTATCTGGTTTAGGAACTGGCAATACAGCAGCTCAGGAAAGTAAAGAACAAATTATACATACTCTGCAGAAATTAATTAGTATTAGCTTCCAAGCCTGGCAATCAGAGCTGCTGGATTATTTCCCTGGATGAACAGCAACTTCCAGTTTGGATCTTAACTTGCTTTGCTTTGCCCTCAGCCAGTCCCAGAGCAGGAACTGAACTGAATAGAAATAGAAAGGGCCCCAAAAGAGATCTAATGATCATTCACTGTTATTTGGGGACGTTTTGTCATTTCACAACGACGTTCCTCTGCAAACAACCCTCGCTCTCTGTCTTCTCTGTTCCTCTGTTTTGCCAAGTGCAAAATTGATGTTGCAGAGCTTAAGTAATAAATATGCTTTAGAGGAATGAGATGTGCTGGGCTAATATATACACACAGCTTTATTGACATGTGAAATGTTTGTCTGAATGATTTCATACTTCCATGGTATGATGAAAATCCGCTACAAAAATAGGTAAAAAGTCAAGTCAGAGGTTTTTAGCCGGAGCAAATAAACAAAAGTCTACAATTTACCCTTCCCCTAAAGTTAAACTAACTTCTTCTGCCAACAATAACACAACAGAACTGTATCAACAGAATTATATCAACACTTCTGCTGTTTCAATATTAAGTTCAAGCATCTGTTAACAACTTATTGCTTGTTGTTGTTGTTACTTGGCCAGATCTTTTATCTGTATACAACCTAGTCATGCCAGAGTTCACTCTCTTTCCAGTCCTTATTTACTTTTCCCACACTCTGCTTCTAATTTTCTCTCTCAACCCACAATAATTTGACATTTCTTACAGGCCCTTTTGTCAGGGACAGTTGACTCCTAAGATCCTCAGTCTCTTCACAAATGAGTTTCTTTACCAGAGCACTTCTTTCTAGGCTGGATGTTATAGCAACAGAGGGGGTGATAGCTGACAAAATAAACATGTACAGATCAATCCATTCACAACAGAAAATACAGAAACTGTCTTCTCTTTGCTGAAAATGTGCATTTTATGGTTTTGCAAAAAATGGGGGAGAGGCATTGGATAAATACATTAAGAAATTTTACGGAAATCAGTGTATTCACCACAGGAGTAAAAAAGCAAGCAAGCAAACTAAAAACTTCTTGCAGCCCAATTCTGCTGGTAGGGAGGGGTTGCCTTTTTTTTTTTTTTTTCTGTGCAAAATCTCCTTTTATCTTGAAGACAGCAAAACGAAAAGGAGGTGCTATGAATTCCCTTGGGAGACAAGAGTAGGTATGTCAAAAGAAGTGGACAATCCACTGGGCCTCAAAAGAGAAACAGCTCCTCAGCACTGTCTGTGCCAAGGTGTTTGCCCAACCTGTGTCTCAGAACTGTCAGGACGAGGATTTCCAATCCCCCCTTGGGTTTATCTGCTATCAAACTGTGCGGGAAATTAAAGAAATTATCAAAGCTGCTTCACTTCAAAACCTGGCAGCTCTTAAATACTCTCGTTTCTCTGGACCAGCAGAGTGTCCATTGCCTTGGCTGGAAATAACAAAGGATCTTCCCGAGTTCCCACACAAACACAGCTCAGTCACCCAAAAAAAGTTCAGCACAGCCCCCACACTTTGCCAGTTTTGAAGTCCCCAAATGGGTGTTTTTTGCCTGAATGTCCCGGTGATTGACACCTCCGTGAAGGCTCTGCTGAAATTAATCTTGCCCTGCTCCTCCAGCAGGGACCGTGAAGTCCAAGCTAAGGCTGAAGCACTCCCGGGCTTCGAGCTCCCTCTGCAGTATTTTGCAAGGACTCATCTTGTCTCCAGAAACCTGAGGTTTATTTGGTTAGGAACCGGATCATCCACAGCACTTAAATTCCTGGGAAACTTCCACTGAAATCCGAGCGGCTCCAATAAATCATTTCTATTAGGTTTTATGCCGACGTGGAAGCGCTTACGATCTGTTAGGCTCGCCTGATGCTTCCTTTGCCAAAGCCCCACGAACTGCTTCCAAAGGAAATCCCTGGAATAAAGCAAATTGCTGGGGCATTTTCATCGGTGAATGCATCCAAGTCAGGTTCAGACAGAATAAAAGACCCTGCTCAATCACTCTGCCTTCTGTTAGGAGTGAGTTGAAAAGCATTTAGGAGTCTTAATTAAATATTGATTGGTGTCTTGTAGTTTTCACATTTGTTACTAATTTAGACACCTTTGGAATTACATAAATGTGCAGAGTCACTTTTGTGCTCCTCGTACCTCAGTGCTCAATCTGGCCACTAGGTTTCTATGAACTGATTAAAATCTCAGTTGATGCTGTTTTTAATTGCATGTCAGGGTAGAGAGAATAAAGGTACAAATTGTACTGATTTGGCCTTTTCTCCTGTAGATTTGTCTCCGAATTTGGGTGGCTGCCATCACCAGGTACAATGTGATTTGGCCCGTGCTGTTTTGTAGAGTCACCTTCCTTGGCAAAATTAAGAAGTTTTACTGAACTGGATTTTATACTTCTTATACCATTGCAAGGGTTACTCCTGCTTCATAAATTAAAGCACATACAGCCAACATATTTCTCCTATGCTACCCTTTGTGTTAACATCTTTCCTTGAGTTTAAAGCATATTCAGAGCTGCAAAAAAAACCCACCAAAAATTAAACCCCTTAAATCAGGCACATCTTGTCCCAGCTCAGATTTGCAGTGGCAATTCCTCTCACTCTTTACCACGAGACCCTGCAACAGTTCCCTCCAGTTTGCAGCATTTAGGGAATAAACAAAAATATCTAGTGGGTTTATCTAAGGAGGGCTTGTGCCTGTGGGAGTTTTAGAAATGTTTTGGGGGTTGGCCTTCAGGCTGGAATGTGAGTGGAGACAGAGATGAGGAAGATGATAGTGTTTAAGTCCATTTATCAGTCAGAAATCTTTTTATGCTGAGAGAACATAAGTCTGTGAGTGTGCTGTAAGAATAATAAATTAAAGTGTGCTGTAAAAATAATAAATTAAAGTGTGCTGGAAGCAACTTAGGAATGGCATCGTTTGGGGAATCAACACGCCAGTGCTCACAGAAGGAACAAGGAAAATCTCTGAATTATCTACATGTACTGAGGAGAAAAGCCAAGCTGCACCTACAAAACAGTGGGATGAACTTGATCTTTCCCATTTAAGAAAAGTTCACAACCTTCCACCTTGCGTAAGAGTAGCCTCAAAAATACAGGGACTTAACATTTGCCCTATTTATTCCCTTTTAAAGGTCAGGAGGTACTTTGTGTCACAATTAATCTTGGTGAGGAACAAAGGCCAGGCTGCATGCCCTGTGTTTCCAGGGAAAGGCTGGGGGTCTCTGGGGGCCACATGGGGAGGGCAGAGCCTGCTTCCCTGGGCAGCAGTCAGGCAGGAAAGCCATGGGAATGGCATCTCTTTGGGAGCAGGGCTCTGTTGTGGCCTTTCTTGCTCTTGGTGGAGAAAGCCCTTTATAGAATCATAGAACCATTGAACAATTAAGGCTGGAAAAGACCTCTAAGATCATTGAGTCCAGCCACTAACCCAGCACTGCCAAGTCCACCACCACGTCTCAAAGCACCGCATCTGTACGTCTTTAAAATCCCTCCTGGAGGGATGGTGATTCCACCACTTCCCCATGGTGGCCTGCTCCAATGCCTGTCCAGCCTTTCAGTGAAGAAATTTCTCCTAACATCCCACCTAAACCTCTCCTGGTGAGTTTCCTCTTGTCCAGCCCCTTTTCCTTGGGAAAAGAGACCAACTCCCTCCTGTCTACATGGCTCATCTCAGTGAGCTGTGGAGAGCCAGAAGGTACCCCCTGAGCCTCCTCATCCCCAGGCAGAACCTTTCATCCTTGTACTGCTTTTCTTTCCACCTTTTGAAAAAAAAAAAAAACCCCACAGAGATTAACCCTTATAGAGGGTAGGTGTTCACAATCAGTCCAATGATTTGGTATAAACAGGAAATCTACAGTTCCCTCAACTTCAAGCTTAGACTGGTGAAGTCACACCTTGAGTGTTGTGTCCTGGTCTGGGTTCCTTGATTCAGGAAGGACACTGTGGGGCTGGAGCATGTCCAGGGAAGGGAATGAAGCTGGGGAAGGGTCTGTAGTACCAGGAGAGGCTGAGGGAGCTGGGAAAGGGGCTCAGCCTGAGGAAAAGGAGGCTCAGGGGGGACCTTGTGGTTCTGCACAACTCCCTGACAGGAGAGGGCAGTGGGGGAGGTCGGGCTCTGCTCCCAGACAAGTGACAGGACAAGAAGACATAGTCTAAGCTGCACCAGGAGAGGTTTAGGTTGGATATTAGGAAGAATTTCTTTGCAGAAAGGGCAGTCAGACATTGGAATGGCCAGCCCAGAGAGGCGGTGGAGTCACTGTCCCTGGAAGTGTTTAACAGAAGGCTGGATGTGGCTCTCGGTGCCGTGCTCTGGTTGACATGCTGGTGTTTGGTCATAGATCGGACTCGATAATCTCCGAGGTCTTTCCCAAGCGAAGTGACTCTGGGATTCTGGGATTTTGTGATTCTGGGATTCATGCTGTGACCTGGCCAGGGCTGAGGCGCTGTGCCACCGGGGCTTCTCCGGCCGCGCCAAGCTCGGCTCCAACACACGCTCTGCATTCAGCAGCACCAAACAAGCCCGTCCGCCTCGGCAGGGGCTCGGGGGAGGGGTTCCCCAAATCCCCCAACCCCGGGTGAGGCGGCGGCGAGGGAAAACAGCCCTCCCCTCAGGGGCGGCGGCGCGGCCGCCATCTTGGGGCGGGCGGGGCGGGAAAGCCGCGGTGTCACGTGAGTTCCGGGCGCGGGTCGCGGCCATCGCGGCGGGGCCGGGCAGGGTCGGTACCGTGTTCTGCCGACCCTCCGGTGTCTCTCCGTGTTCCCGGGAAGTCTCTCTCTGCGCAAACAGGAATGGATTTCCCCTCCGGAGGATTGGGATGGGGCGACGAAGTCCCCCCCGCCGCGGACGCGGGCCCCGGCGCCCTGGATCCTTTGCGGAGCCTGCTGCATTCCATCTCCTCGGGCCTGTCGGTCACGGAGCTCTCCCAAATGAAGTTCCTCTGCCTCAACAAAATTGGGAAGCGAAAGATTGACGCGGTGCAAAGCGGCCAGGAGCTCTTCAACATCCTGATGGAGCAGCAGGAGATCACGAAAGACAACCTGGAACTGCTGAAAAAGCTGCTGCAGCACATCAGAAGGCGCGATTTGCTGTCACAGGTGGTGCAGTTCGAAGAGGGACAACCTGATGCCCCTGATGATCAGCCAGATGAGCATGAAAAACGTAGGTGGATTATTACATATATATGCATATATAATATATATATATGCATATATATATTATATATTATGTATTATATATTATATATTATATATATGTGTGTGTGTATATATATATATATATATGACATCCCCGTATATATCGCTCCCCAGCAACCCCAGTAAACGTGTGCACAAACGTCTTTCCGGGGTGGAATTTTTTCCCCCACTCTTTTTTATCTTCCTTTTTTTTTTTTTTTTTTAATCTTCCTTTTCTTTTATCTTTTGGGATTCCATGTCTATCCGGTGGCTTCTGTAGAACTCTCAGCACGCGCGGTGCAACAAGAGTAGTGGCATTTTGCTGATATAAAACCCACAGCTTCTAAACGTTTCCTTGTGTTTCGTAGTAAATCCGTGGCTGACTTGATCTGCTCCTGCTGTTTCAGGTCTCCTGAGGGCAGCTTGTGCTGTTATATGTGACAATGTTGGGAGAGAGTGGAAGAGGCTGATGCGACAACTGGGCATGCCCGAGGTGAAGCTGGACAGGATAGAGGAAGCCTATCCACGGAAACTGTACGAGCAGCTCGTTCAGGCACTTCGGGAGTGGCAGAAGTGGAAGGGGAAGGATGCAAAGGTGGGTGACTTAATAACAGCCCTCCAGAGCTGCCAGCTGAGATTGGTGGCAGACAAGGTTGAAGAGAAGATCTCGCAGCTGAACACCGGAGCCAGATGAAATCAGCGTAAAACTGTGAATGTGAAAAGAGTGCCTTCCTCTCCTCTGAACCAAAATAATTATCACTGGGGGCTTCTCATGCCATTTATTTATGTGCCTTAATAAGTTAATCTGTGCTCAGGTGAACATGGACATGGAAGCAGATTCCTTTCAGGGAATACTTTGTAGTTTGATGCCTCTTTCAAGGTATTTTAACTGTCACAAGATCTGAACTCCAGTTTGTAGAAATTATCACGCTTTTGTTCTGCCACTCACCTGGAAAGACTTGCTTTGCTGCAGGCACTTTTTAGATGCATCTCCACTGGAAGTACATCCATGGGACACTTCTGAGGCAACTGGAATTTGAAATTTCATGGGGAGGTTGGATTTCATTTTTTGTATGGCCTGTTATAAATACAGTGTGAAAGGGAGAAGGAGCAAACCTTTCAGCTGGGTGCTGGCTTTTCTTTTGGAGTAGCATAAAATAATATCTTAGGTAATTTGTCGAATATATTTGCTCTCCATGAAAGGATATTAAGACAACTGTAACCTCAGACTGCAGTGCAAGAGGGACATTAAATATTGTGATGGCTTTCTTGGAAAAAAAAACGTGCCTGGGTTTGAAAATGCAATCAAACATCTGCACCAAGTACCTTCAGCATCCTGAAGGAAGTGTCCTCCTGAAACTATGCAAGAGATTGTGTGTCTCACAGATGGTTACAGCAGCCTCTTTCCAAAGCTGTGAATGCTTTGGGACTCCTTGCTGGGAACCCTTCCATGGCCTGTGCCACAGAGGCTGCTCCTGTGTGCTGGAAGGTGTGAGCCCCTCACAGAGGGAACAGGATTCATGACCCTGTGTCAGGTTCACCTCTCAGCTTTCATCTGGACCAAACTTCACTCAGTGGCCTTCACTCCTGACCTGAGGCTGGAGAAATTGCACAGTTGCACAGTCCAGGGCTGTAGAGGCCTCAAGGGGGGCAGAATCCCATCAAATCATCACAACTTGAACAGGATCCTGTGTTCCTGCAAACATCTCCCAAAGTGCCTGCCTAGATACTGGAAGAGGTTTTATTGCTGCTGCACCTGTGGGACTTGCAGCTCTTTCCAAGCTGTTTTTCTGTGGTGCCATTGCTGTCAAGGCTGGGTGTCAGCACATAACCTGTCACTGCTCTGCACAAACGTCGTGACACTGACAACTCTCAATTTTTCATTGCATGTGGTGCCTCTTGCTCAAACAGTCAGCCTTCAATACTTAATTGTCATTAGTGGAAACTGCTGTAAGTTCACATGATAGAAAAAAATCATTTCTGGCAGGGTTTTTTTTTTCCCTTCAGTGGTTCTTCTCTGCATTCCCAGAAGTGCTCAAGGCCAGGCTGGATGGGTCTTGGAGCAGCTTGGATGAGTGGAAGGAGTCACTGGTTGGAACTGGATGATCTTTATGTCCCTCCTTGCCCAAACCATTCCAGGATTGTGTGCTGATCCTCACTGTCTCTCCAGTTTTGGTCTGTTAAGTATCACTGGTTGTATCCAAGCAAAGGGTAATGCAGGAGTTGCCACCTGTCAGCCTTTTGGGCAGGCAGAGTTTCCCCAAGTTCTTACTCCCTTTACTTGTATCAATTCTCAATTCCAGGCTCTCCAGAAGGAGATGCTGAGCTTCAACTGAATGACCAGCTCAGGTGTTTTGGAGATTTTTGTTTCACAGACACCAGGAGTATCCATTCTGCAGAATTTAAAGAAAAGGATTGCTCCAGCAGTTTTTCCTTCCTGCCTCTGAGCAATCCCTGGGAGCACAACAGAGGAGTGGAAGTGAGCAGGTTGAGTTATGTGACTGCTCAAACAGCTCTGCAGCAGCTCCAAGTCCAATCTCTCTGCTGAAGTGCTTTTCTTACCCACTTTTAATAAGTCTTCTGCTTCACTGAGGAGATTTATGTGGAATGGGAAGAGTAGACTGCCTGCTGCATACAGCCAGGGTATTTTAGGAATCAGCTGGAATAACCTGTTGGTTGTAGCCAAGCACTCATCAGCTCCAAGAAATATTCTGCTTCAGGAGATAAAAACCTCTTGTTTCTTTAAGGATTTTGTACATCCTTTTACTGTGTCTGGAAGCAATAACCTAGACTGCATCAATCTGTGCCATACCTCAGGGCCAATTAAGACTGTTTTCATGAGAGATCAGAGTGTTGTTTATGTGAAAGCAAAATCAACTCTTAACAAAGGGAACAAAATCTTTTTATTGGGAGGAGGGATAAAGAGTGCCATTTGTAAGGGAACGTTTTCTGATCCAGTTGGCAATCTTCTATTTTAAAATTCAACACCTTGAACTCATAGACGTATTTTTATAACATCAATTATCAAGTTTTATATTGTATAATTCTGTGTACATTTCATTAGAAACAATTCCTTAAAAAAACCCACAAAATAAATGGAACAAGGTTTTTTTTTCCTTGTTTGATGGGATTGCTGCCTGCAGTGAGATCTCTGACTGGGAGAAGGTGGATGTTAAGGACACTCTGAAAGCAAGGAGTGGTGCTAAAACAGGCACCGTGTTACCGGTGCCCTTCTTGGGACATGAAAGACAAAAAAGCCAAAGTGTTTTGTCGTTGAGTTTCTCAGAAGTGCTAAACAGGCTGCAGTTTGCCAGCAGCAGCCTTTGAATGCTGTCACTCAGGGAGGTGTAAGGGAAAAAAAAAAGATTCCCTGCCAGCCCTCAGGAGCCTAAACTCGAGTCCCGGTGTGCCTGGGAGACAGGTTGCCTGGGGCTAGGCTTCCTTCTCTTTTCCTCAGCTAGCCAGGCTGTGCTAAGGATGGTATATTTGGTTTATAATTAATTAAAAGCCCGGCTTCTGGTTTAGTCTAAAAGCTGGGTCAGGCTTTTAGAGGACGTGCTCAGAAGGAATTGACAGAGGCTTGGGTGCTCTGTGGAGTGTCAGCCTGCACTTAAAGCTGTGAATGAGTAAGACAAATAACTTAATTGCCCATTTTATCAAATCCTTTAGCATGCTCTGCAAGAGGTATCTGCCTGTGGGGAATTACTCAAACCCTTTTCCTTTTGGTCTCCTGAGAGTCATCTTTCCTCACGGCCTTGAGGAAACAGCACGTCAAAACGTGTGGAGAGTTAAAAGTGCCATCTCGGGAGAATTCTCATCTCGGAGGGTTGTTTTTCCATGTCACTTCTCAGTCCCTGTCAGCACTTGCTTGCCATTGCCTGTGCTTTTTGAAGATATCAATTACAATCACCTACTGAGGTGGTTTTCTTTCTTCAAATTGCATTATTTTCATTGCTGAGTTAAAAGAAGTTTTCTAGACCATTAATTAACAATCCTCTTACACAAATTGGTTGTTGTCAACGTTTCACATACAATGCTTTGGCTTCCTTCTCTCCATTCTCCACACTCAGGCAGCTGCATTTCCTCCAGCCTTTGTTTCATTCCTAAAATAATTGGCTCCTTTCTGAAATGTAATTGCTTCATTTAATTGTTTAATGCAGAAAGCTTAATAACACAGACTGTGTCTCCAAGCTCTCTCTGGTGCTCAGCATGTTCTTAATTCAGGCTTTTTGGCTGAGTGTTTTTTCAATTTAAATTTATTTCTAATCACTGCCTTGTGCCCTTCTTCTTCTGCATGAATCACCTATATCCTTAAAATGTTTTCCAGCACAAATATTTTTCCAGGTCGTCTTCCCTCTTTGATTTATTGCTTTTCTCTGCCAGTATTTTGGTGCTCTGGTGGAACTGAGAGGAATTTCTGTTTCAACCATAAAAACCAGAAAGCGTGGGGGTGAGCTGAGGGGTGAGGGAAGGAATTGTGAGTAGAGGTTCAGGAACTTTTTGAGAAATCTGTGTTTCAATAAAAGCTGTCACAGCTCTGAGGGCTGCTTTACAGGAACAGGGTGTGTTGCAATGTGTGCTGGGAACTGTAGGTCCAGGCAGAGGAGGGAGCAGAGGAGTCATGCAGGGTTTCTGCCTGGGAATCTGCATGGAACCAACTCTTAATCATTAAACAGTCCTGTCCACAGCACCATTCCTGCTCCTGCCTCATTCCTGAGAGCATTACACATGCCTCTCTGAAAGCAGGCTGCAGTGAAAACAACAGGCTTGTTCTTGTGCAGCCTGATGTAATAGACACCATTAAAATCCCTGGAGTTGCCCATCCTGGCTGAGTCTGAATTTGGTCATTTCTCTGACTTGATCAGTTTGGGAAGCTGAAAGCCTTTCCCAAGTGCTCTGTGTGGGCAGTTCCTGCATGGATGGCAGCTGAGCTCTCCTTTCTTTTGGTTTCTTGTGCTGTGGTGGGGCAGGGCACACAGCTCCAGGCAGCTCTCACCCTGAGCAGCTCTTGTAGCAAAGTGAAGGGGGTTGTGTGTGTTCTTTACTCTATAAAAAAATAACAGTTCCAAGGGAGGTCTTGAGGCTCCAGCAGAATGCAATAAAACAAGTGCCTTTGCTAAGGAAAGCATCTTAACCTCGACTTTGTATCTCTGCTGAATGCTTCAAAAAGCTGTCAGACTGGTATTTTTTATTTACTACATAATGTTCAAGCCTTCAGAGCGGGCACAGGTGCTGTGTGAAGTTACACAGGCATAAAACTGGACCATTGTCATGGGAGATGTAAGAAACACCCAACTGAGACTTTCTGTGGGAGGTGTTTTATTTACAGGTGAGCCTGGCTGTGGAGAACTTCTACAGAAAACAATCATCTTGCCATTAAAAATATCACAATTTTTCAAATGTTTTCTTCTCCATGTCTTAATTCTGCTAGTCCTATTGATCGCAGCAGGGATATTAACTTAAAAAAAATGATTTGCAGAATTTAATCTGTACTGCACAGATTATTGTGGTCTCACTTCTAAAAGGGTCATAGCAGCTATTCTGCAAGCATACAGGGGTGTGCAAAAGGGGTGGACAAAGTTTAAATTTTTGTGCAAAAGTTGGTGATTTTTGCATGCCAACCTGGCATTAGATTTTATTGACAGTGAGCATATAAAGTGTGAGAAAGGTTTGGCATAAAAATGAAGCTGTAAAACCATCCTTGCCATTAATGTCTGTCTGTATGTGAAACAACTGAGCTAAATCTTATCTTTGTTTCCCTCCTGAGAGGTGCTTTCTGTCACTCCCAGGCACAATGCCAAATTTCCAACAGAAATTGCCGAGAAAATGCGAATGAAAAGGGTGCAGCACTGGCAGCTCTGTGCCTCACATCCCACGTTGTTTCATTTATGTTCTGCTCAGCCTAAGCAGAATTTATTCACAGCTCCTTGGCTGTGAAGTCCCTAACGTGGGAAAGCCAGGATAGCCTGAATTCCCCCCAAAGCCAGGGTTGCCATGGCAGTCCCAGGGCACGGCAGTCCATGGGGCATGTGGCTGCAGCACTCTGCCATCCCAGCCAGCCACACAGTGCTGGGAAGCTCTCACTTAATTCTGCCATTTGCTGCACTCCCCACTCTGACCACGTCAGGAACCCAGAAGCCAAGGGCAGGAATGGAAATGAAACTTCTTGGTGAATTCCCTCGGTTCCACTTCTCCCTGGAACAAGACACGTGAGAGAGCAGGGCTAAATGTTAAAAAATAGATGGGTTTTTTTTTGTCCCCACTTTAGCACGTGGTGCTTCCATTTCTGTTTCCAGCAAAGCTCCAGCCTGTGCGTGTAGCTGCATGTTTGTGCATGAAGCAGCTAATATATATGCAGATGAATTAAAACTAATTAGAGCTAAAGGCAGCTAAGTGCACATTTCTAGCTAACGGCTGCGTGCAGCTCTGTTACATGCCACCTAATTAAGTTATTATTCACTGTGGGCCTGCTCATACAATTTGCTGTAGACCATATTCTGCTTTTTACAAAAAACAAACAAACAAACAAACAAACAAACAAAAAAACCACCCCCCCCAACTTCATGTGAAAAAATTTATGTCTGAATGTTGAAATCAGAATGTCAAATTCCACATCTGGCCTGTGAATTTTCGGGGCTATTAAACGTTGCACTGTCTCTTAGAGGACTGTGTTTATAAGGCACTTCACACAGTATTTTTCCCTCTTAATTCCTCAAATTTCATGGTTAAAAGGTCTCCAGCCCTGACTGACTTTGAACTTTTTCTCACGTGACTCAGTGGCTGAGGAAGAATTTAATCCCCTTATTTTGATGTTATACAAGCAGCTGGAGCATGGCATAAGGTACCCTGATCATGATTTTCTCCCTAGGAATATCTCCTCCTTTCACCTAATTTGCCTTAAAGTGGGAATGGAGGTGGGAATCCTCATCAGAGAGGGAAATCCTCAACTCCAGAAATTCCTGATCCTTCTGTAATCACTTCCACGGGATAAGATGCTGAGCAGTGTGAAAGGACCAGATCATTTTGCAGTTTGAAAGCCAAAGGCAGATTTGACTCCTGTGAATTGAGGTTTACAGAGGTGTCTAGACCAACAGTCTCAGAGAAGATGCCATCCCACAGCTACTTAACCAAATCTAATGTCAACCAACACCTTTGAAAACCCCAAATTTGCTTCACACACAGCGTTTGCCCATTTCCTAGATTAGTATTTTCACTGGTTTATGGTTTGTTGTTATTAGGTGTGATGGAATTTAGGTTGAACTGACTTTTTTTGAAGGTGATTTACTTTACTAATGGGTGATTCAAATGGGTTTGAGCCAGACCTGTTCTGCCAGAAGGGGCCTCACCAAGTGAGTCTGATGTCTGCTCCTCGGGTCTGCCTTGTGGGGAGCTCAATTTGTTTTGTGAGGGCTGAGAAGTTCCCACAGGCTAATTCAGAGGAATTAGAGAAGAAATTATAGAGAAATCAGATCCCAGTTTCTTTTATTTAAAGGGTACTTGGAGTGCCCCATAGGCTTGTCCCATTTTCTCCTTTAAAAGGTTACTTTCATCCCTTATCTCCTTCCCACAAACTCATCCCCCAACTCATCATTAAATGCTGAATAATTCCAACACAGCAGGCCTTGAGGGAGGACAAACACTCGTTTTCTTGGTGGTTTGAAGAGGACTGACAGTTCTTGAATCACCCCTGGTTATTCAACCAGCCTGTTCCAGTGGTTTTTAATGCATTCAAACAGGCTACGACACCCTCAGCTAGGGAAAAATGGGCAAGGATGGAATTGCCACGGTGCCTGTAAGCAGGTCAGGGAGTATCCTGGTTTTGCAACATTATCATGTCAGATGTCACAGCAGCAGTGGCAGCTTCCTGGTTTGGTTATTGTTATTTTGTTTTCTGTGCAAAGGGAAGGAATGAGGGGAGCTGCAGGCCACAGGGAGCTGCCAGCTTCTCCCGGCCGTGTATTTTGGTACTACAAAGGTGGCATTATGAAAGGCAGACAAAAAAAAAGCCTCTAAATCATGCAACCAAAGTGAACCCTAGGAGCTGAAAAACCCTTCCTTTGTGCACTCAGAAACCTTGCTATGACCTAGCTGGTGTCTGGATACAGAGGCTTTTCTGCAGCATTTTGGCTGTAACTGAGACATGCTATCTCCATGAGCACTGAAAACTGGGAGTCAGGAACCATCCCCAGTGCTGTTAATAAACATTCTGACCTCGACAGGATAAAACAACCCAATCCAGCAAAGCATTGCTGGATTTGACAGATAAAAATTTAAATTATCACTGTTTTAGCTGGCGTGAAATTTGATGATTCCATTTACAGGAAAAACCTGGTACTGCAGAACTTTTTGTTGTATCACTTATGCCTGAATATTCCTTTATTTGCTAAATATCCATGGGCAGGTAAATGCTGAATATTCATGCATGGAACCTCACTGTTTGTACCTGGCCTAAAGATATATTAAAATCAAACTGGTGCCATGTTATTTTGGTGGAAGGAAAACTGCACATTTAATTACAGGAGAGAAAGAAAGTATTGGACGTGAAAATTACGTGTCTCCCAAATCCTGATAAGCTTGTGTGTGTGTGCATATCCCCATGTCTGTGTGTGCACAGTGTGTGTTTCCATCTGCACACACACCCTTCAGTAAAGTTATTTGATGTAATCTGGAAAACAAGAATTTCCTGACAGGGCTATTGCTCAATGCTCCTTCTCCAAATTCTGTCTGTCCCTTATATGCTCTATATCTTATATTTCTGTGAGGAAATACATTCCTGTGGCAATCTCCAAGAGCAGCCCAATTCTGTTAGAAACAAAGTGTTGGTATTTCTGGGCCAACTCATTAAAAATAAGTACAAATTCAGAGCCAGCTGCTGCATCTCCAGGATCAGCCAGAGCAGGAGTGATTTTGAGCCATTGTTTTATTCTCACAGGTTTAAATGCAAGAATTGGCTTAATTCCTGCTGTACACTAGAGCCGTTTCTGTGGTTTTCAGCATTTTCTTTCAGTCTAGTGTTTTGGGTCAATGCAAAACCCGTGATGCTGAAATTAACCTTCTGTTCTCTTCCCTGTTGCTTCTGCTTTTGCAGGCAGCAACTGGGGACACCGAGGCAATTATCTAACAGAAAAAATTTAGAAATTATACGTAAAGTATAAAGTAAAAGGGAGAGTCCTTCTCTGGCTCTGCTTGTGCTTTTCCAGTGCCCTAAATGATTCCAGCACCAGGCAGGTGAGTCCCTGCCACTTCAGCCTTTGGTTTCCCCGGTAAAAAGGACAAAGAGCAAGTTGGTGCCAAGTTCCTCGATGGCTTCTGTGGGGAGGGCAGCACTTCACCAGACTGAAACTGCCGGATTAATCTCACCTTGGCTAGCCTTAATATTTCCCATTTGGGCATAAAGAAATGCTAATGATTCCTGGAAGTTTTAGGCATTGTTATTTAAAGTTGTTTGAGGGACAAAGGGAAGGCGGCGTTTGCATTTGGGGGAGGACCTGACCTTTGTTTGGAGCGCTGGATGATTGATTGTAGCACGAAAGGAAAAGGTGAGGAGAGTTCCTGTAGCTCTTTGTGCAAAAGCTTATGTTCGTTGTGGGAGCTTAACTCGCCGGCCTAAGCTAGAACCAGCTCGTGAGTCAATATTTCTGTTGACTCTTTTACATGTGGATTACAATGCAAACAGATGGTGTGGTCAAAGGGTCTTTAATATGGACTGTGTTCAGGAGAGCAGGGAGTTCAGCTTCGAAAGAAAATCAGTTCCCCTGCTTGTTGCAGCACAGATGAGCAATGTCAGGGCTGCTGGTTTCTTCTGTTAGCAGTTATTCCCTTTTATATCTTGCATGTGTTCTTCTCACTTCATTGAAGGATTAGTGCAAGACAGTGACAAGGTTTGTTCAGCTGTTGTTCACCTTCCTAGAAATGATGATTCCTAATCAAGAGCAGAGAGAGGACAACCTTTCATACCTTTTTCTCTTTTATTTTTCCAAGTTACATGCCGTGTCACCTTACCTTCAGCAGCTAGATGGTAAATGACTTTTTATTTAGCAACAGCCGGCCTTCATTAATTGTAACTTGACAAAGGCTGTGTAAATACCTCTGTGCAAAGGAACAAGCCATCCAGGCAAACAGAAGAAGGGAAAAGGAACACTTGAGTGACTAAGGGTGTTATCTGGAACAAGGCAGGGACAAACCTTTTGTGGGTAGCTGAGTCAAAAGACGACATGTGGAGACCGCGATGGCAGCTGAGGACACGCTGGATGAAACCTCAGGTGCAGATAAAGACATTCCTGGAAGGGGCCTGAACTCAGAGTGACCCACGGGGATGGGTTGAGCAGCACAGGCTGCACACACAAAGCCTGACTCCAGCTGGAGGAGGCAGTATGAGCTGACCATAAATTTTACAGAGGAGATTTCTGTGTAGAGGAAAGGTGAATTGGGCCAGATTAGTGAGAGACACTCTGCCAGCCAAGAAGGGATGCGAGGCTTCACTGTGCTTTTATTCATTCTTAAAATAACAGATGGTTCCATAAGGACTTAAGCATCCTTAGAATATTAATCTCAAAACTAGGATATCATGGCAGCACTACAATTAAAATTTCAGACAGGAATCCTAAAACTGCCTTGCTTTAGGGCACTGTGAGTCCAGCAGTAGGGATAACCCATATGAGCAAGGCAGTGCAAAGGCAGCTCCTCCTCCTTTGCATTAGAGAGGATCCTGCCTTCTCCACGAGGATCTCCTCTCCACAGCATGTCTCACCCAGGCCGTGTGCTGTGTGCTCTGGGTTTATGGATTTGCAGGGAATTTGCTCAAAGTTATGGTGTTTTCCACAAAAGCCAAGGATGAGACCACTCACAACACAGGGATAATACTGGGTAAGGACAAAAAGAAGCCCCATTTTCTGTATTTCCATTATTTTTCTTGATACTTATTTCAAGTCGACTTGAGCACTGTTCCCAAAGGTCTTGGGTTTTTTACCTCTGGCAAATGTAGAGCTGTGTTTTCTGAAATATTGCCTTTTTTCCCTGAAGGTTTTCCTCTGACTCTGATTGCTTTTAAATGTCACTCTGCTGCTTGAGGCTGCTGGTAGGTGGTCTGAGCTGAATGGTTACCATTAGCTTGGCTTATACCTATACTCATTTTCCCTGTCGGATCCTGACCTAGTAACCTTCTTCTCCAAATGCCAAAGGTGAGATTTAGTCTGAAATGACCTGGTTGTCTAGGCAGAAGTGGTACTAGTCAGAGCAGGAAATAATATTGGGAACTGAACTTTGACAGCACTTTAATACACCAGAAGTATTGGCACACAGTTTCTTCTGAGCCTTAGGTTCACCTTGAAACTGGAGATGGTTTTTTTGCCAGACACACTGTTGCCACTGCAAGTGTCCATAGTTTTTATCATTTTTATCTGTTGCAGATTGCTTTCTTGACTTCATTTTGAGGCCATCTTGGTTTTTAGTCACCATCTCAGCCAGTTCATTTTAGCAAATTAATTTTCCTAGTAAATACTGTGAAGACAGTGGGGAGTTCTAAAATGGTGAAAACAAACATTTTAACTCATGCACAAACTGGTGATTCACTGAAAGTGCTATTTACATTTTGATTTGCCTGTAAGGTGAAGCTGGTTGCACAGAAAAATCCTTCAGCCTTGTCACACGCATGATTTGGGACTAATACCTTCCCAACATTATTATCTTCACACACACAAGTTAATGCTTCACTTCAGTGTGCATCTGAATAATGAAGGTGGTGATTGCTGCAAACCATTTCATGCAGGCAATGTGCATGTGATGAAAGGTATGTTATCACTTGAAATCTAGTCAGGTAAGGATTAAAAATAGGCTTAAGTGCTATTTGAGGTCTCTTTATTTTTCAAATGCTTTTATCTGTTTTACTAACAGTATGAAGGACTAATAGTAGAGAACACTGAGTACACAGAAATCGTGGTCCACTTTGCTTAGTGCCCACTCCAAAGGCACTTGAAACAATAGGAGCCTTTGCACAGCAGACAAAGCAGAAAAAAAATCCTATCTTTTCCCTTCAAACACTGATTTACAGGGACAGAAGTGTTACTTCACATGCAAGTCCTTGTTTTCCTGTAGTTGGACTATTTATAAAGTTTATTAAATATATTATTAAAATAATACAATCTTTTTATTTTTCTCAAAACATTCTAAAAACTGAAGCCTCAATATTGAAGTGATCTAGGTAGAACCCAATTGCTCTCTTGAGAAGAGGAGAGAGGAAAG
>JANPWX010000448.1:738915-760566 GCA_024734555.1 Trochalopteron elliotii | reverse complement strand
TTGGCATAAATGTGGACTAGTACCTACATCCTTTTGTTTGATAGAAACTGATGGACTTTTTTCTGCAGCTAGTACTTTTAAAATGCTGTTTCTTAATTGCCTGATCCATTCAAGTACTTAAAAATTAAGACCTAGTCGAGTGGGAGGTGTTCCTGCCCATGGCAGGGGCTTGGAACTGGGTGGTCTTTAAGGTCCCTACCAACCCAAACCATTCTGGGATTCTGTGAATTCCACACAGACCATTCTAGTTTTGACTTAAAAACTTGAGGACTGCTGCCTTGTGGATGCATGCTGAGTTGTCATGGCAAAGACATACATGTATGTGTGTCAAAAATATAAAAGTCTGAGTACAAAAATACATTTTTGTATACAAAAATATAGGAGTCTCAGTGTTTTGTTTAACCTGTTTAGTTACTTCTGAAAAGTTTGGATTTGGGTTTTTGAGAGGCTTTTTTTTTTGGTCCTGCTAGGAGTTCCTAATTAGTGCCCTGTGGAGGATGGACATGGCCTGCAGTGCCAGGTTTGTTACCTAAGGGGCACAGTTAGGAAAGGTGGTTGGTGCCTGCAGAACTCTTTGGGGTTTATCCATTCCAGTTAAAATTAAGACAGGTGGACTTTGAAGGTGTTGAGAAGCATTTGGTTCCAGGCAAAGCAGGAGCTGCTTTCAGATGTTGGTTAACTCTTGGCAGCCTTGTGCTTAGGGTGGTGGTTGTGGCACAGTGATGCTGTGACTTTACAAATGTTCCCTTTAATATCCTTAAATATTGCAGTTAGTGTTTATTCCTTTTCAAACAGGGGTGTTAAATCCTTCTGTTTCACTGCTCTCATTATAGTGTAATCACTGTGTGACTCTCTCTGTGGTAATTGGCTCTGGTAATTACTGAGGGGTGGAAACAGAAATGTTACACGTGTTAATCTAGTTCTGTTACAACGATGAAAATCAGAAAGGAGAAGTTTTCCAGCCTTTGCCTGCTGCCCGTGTTAAATCGTGTGCTGCAGGCAAAAATCATTCTTTGGTTTTTTGTTACAATAATTGTGGCTTCTCCTCATCCTCTGTGTCAGCTCTGCTGCATTAATGGAGGCCATTAAGCACTTGCATGACCTGCAGAGTGTTAGATCTGAGTTGGTGGCTGGGCAGAACCATCCCAGCTCTCAGCTCTGCTGTTCCCCTTTCTCCTTTTCAGTTCTCAGCTTTCCTTCCTAAATCTAGGAGGCTGCATGCATGTGAACATCACTTTCTAACCATTTCTGAAAGATTAATAAACAGTTCCCCTTTTGAAGAATGCCATGATTGCATGGTTTCATGTGACATCTGTTGGAAAGGCAAGTCAGTTGAGGGAGAAATTTTGCTGCAATTTCATATAAACATACAGCAGCGTATGGATTTTTGTAGATTGGTGTTAGAAAATACTGTTTTCATGCTGTGGAACTGCTGTTTTTGTCCTCAGGAAGCTCAAGTGATTGTGGTGTTTTCAGAAATCAGAAATATTTTCATTGTTGTTGCTACATCAGAAGTAACTTCTGTATTGGGCAGGGGTTTTTTTGTTGCTATGGTAGAGTCAGTTCCTTCATGGGTGTAAATTTTTGATGAGGTGAAACAATTTTTACTTTTTAAATTCTAGCACATGTTCACTGTCAAAACTTGATGGTGACTAATATTTGAAACTATTCAGACTTTTTTGTTAATTATTTCAAGCTGAGAATTCTTTTGAACCACTGCCTCAAGTGACCTGTTGTTTAGCTGTGGATTTCAAGCAGGGTAAAGTCAGGATATCTCTAGATTTAATAAAATAATAACTGTGTTATACTTTTTCAGCAAAGAAGGGATAGTAGTGTAGATTTTTAATTTTTATCATAGCAGTTGTTTTCAATTTAGTAGATCTGCAAGGTTAATTTAACTAATTGTACAAAGACTGGTGTAATTTCATGGATTACTAAATCATTCTCTACCCAAAGCATTATTTCTTTCTCAGACTTGGCTTGTGGTAAGTCTTTGTAGTTGATTTTAGACAACTTTATCTTAACAGGTATTGAATTGAATTGTTTCTGTGTGTCCTTTTCCTGGTTTAGATCTTTAGCTGGGCCAGCCACTTTGAGACCATTCTGATGACTGATGGAAAGTCCTGGTGTAAAACCAGGAATGCCAGTTGGATTTCTTCTATGCCAGAATTACTCTTCTGGTTTTGCTCTGAAGACAGTTTCTGGTGGCATCCCTGTGCTTAATTCCTTCCATCCACTGAGTTTTCTGTGTATAAGAAAGAAGCTGACACTGCTGTGTTGATAATCAATTTCAAAATGGCACATCAGTACTTGCACCTCTCAGATTCTAAAAGCAAATGCAGCTTTTGCTGCAGCAGTGCTGCAGATTTTGGGGACACAGACAAGCACACACTTAGTGTGGTGAGTAGCTGGGAATTTAAGGCATCAGTTCTAGCTCCATAAACCTGGGGACAGCTGTTTAGGGTAAGGCAGCTTTTGTGCATGTCTGATTCACTGAGAGGAGAGCATTTTCATCTTCCATAGATGTGCTTTCTCTGTTACATTTACTCAAAGCAAAGCTGACTTTTTCTGCATTTTTAGTGTGGACAGCTGGAAGTGAAATACATCACCACTGCCTTGATAAAATAACTGGATTCTTGGCAATGCTCTTTGTTTTCTGGGAGTTTCCTTCTATTACAGATTACCCCAGTCAAACTGTACTCTGACCTTGGAAAATGAGCTTGAGGAAATCAAAGTGCTGTGCTAGAACTTAATTTTTATTTCTAGAATTTTTCACAGAGGGGAAAAATAAAAGCATTAACTAACTTTTTACTTGAAGAACTTTAGAGCAAACACATTCAGTTATAATTCTAATTGTGGCCTTAGTGGATTTAATTATGCCCTTTAAGTGCTTTTCAGAGTGCATTCCACAAAATTCGAGGTTAGTGTGCTTCAGATTTATAAATTAATCTGTAAAACTGCATTTAAAGGTTAAATTTTGAACCCGAGGTAGATGAGGCCCAAGTTACCACAGTTGTTAAAGTGTTGCAGGCCAGGGTTCCTTTTGCTGATAGAATTTCATGTGGATGTTTTCTGTAAAGGAAAACCTGATGCTTGTTTTGGATGATGAAGAGCAGAATTTAGCCTCCAGTGACTCTGGTGCCTGTCACAAATAAAAGCACAGTTGGTAAATTCACAGCAGTTATTATCAGGATGAAAATTTTAATATGTATGTTAATTTTATAAGCTGATAAATACTACACAAATATGAAGCAACACCTATTAAGATCCATCTTAATCTTGCACCTCTGATCTTTTGATCTTAAATTTATCATGTCTTATTTTTTTCTGTGCAAGGTAAGGAAAATAGAAGGTTAAAATAAAAGCTGCTTTCTGTCCACGGTAAATATTTTCTCACTACTTCACACTTCAGTTAAAAATGGTGTGTGTCAGGTCATATTTGTGAAGCTCAGGTATGTCCCTGTAGACAATCTCAGAAATACTCAATGCCTCCCAGGTCAGAAATACCAAAACCCCTGGCCCAAAGACTGCCCTGCCATTGTTTTGAAATGATGGACTCAGGGATTTCATTGCCATTTTATGAACAGTGGTGTTTGCATTTCCCCCAGACAAGCTTTAAGTAATACAGGATGTCACAGATGCAGAAATGAGGTTTTGCATCGTGTCTAATGGCAGGGAACACATGGAGCAAAGGCTGTGGCAGGCTGTTCCTGCCTTCAGAAAATAAGTGCAATTCCCTCAGCCCTTTCCTCAGAAGTGCAGCTCTGTTTCCAGCCCTCCCAGATGTTCAGCCCTCAGGTGCCATGGCTTGCACTCCTTGCTCTGGCAGCAGCAGGGCTGACTTCTCAATAGCAGCCATTCATCTCCCAGAGGGCCCAGGAATCCTGGAGGTGCCAGAGGGTTCCACGTGGATGTCAGAGCAGGCACTGACACTCCTGCCCACTTCTGGCAGCAGAGATGGATAGGACTCTTCCTGTTGTATTTTCAGACATCTGTGTTGACTTTCAGTTGCTAAATCTTACTTGGCTCTTGCTGTTAGTAAATTACTGAACTGATTTGGCTTTACACTAGTTTAAATCAGACAGAGGAGTTAACATTCAGAATTCTTCACTGACTGATTACCAATAAACCTCAGCTTCCTCAACGTTTCTTTCTTTTCAAGACCCAGAAACAGACACCTTTTGCTCCAAATTTCCAAAGTTTCAGAATTTATCTGAAATAATGCTCTATGTCTGGGCAAAAAGGAGTAGCTACACTTAAATAATGCAGTGGAGTATGTTGAGTGTCCAGCACTGGTTCTGCCTTCTTGGTTTCTCATGTGGATATGTTTGGGTTTGTTTATTGAAACATCCACCCCTGCCCAGCAGACATCTGTTTGCCTATTGTTAGCAACTTGCTGTTTGTACTGTGCTTTTAATTTAAGGTTTGCTTGATTATAAGTAGACCTTTTAGCTAGATTAAAGTTGGAGTTCCTTTTGGGTTTCCTTGTTATTTGAGGGTGAATTTTACTGCTGTTAAATTTGGGGTGAAATTTCCTGCTGTTTTACTGCTGAGTGATGTCCCATCCATCCCCTTCATAAGCAGATTTGGTGAAGTCTGAAGCTGTTGTTTTTATTTCCCTCAGTTTATTTGTAGGGAGAATGTTTTGGTGACTGCACAGAAAGGCTTTTTATTTGTTTTTGGTAGTGGATGAAGCCCTGAGACAGGAGCTAGTGATTATTTTTCAGATGTCTGACAGTGGCTTTATTAATGCTTGGGGTGCTCTAGTCTGACCTGCAGCCTAAAACCAGGCTGTGTATAAGGGGAGAAGAGCTACAATCAAACCAAAGTATTTAAAATATCTATTTAGAACCAGGAGAAGATCACATGGATACTCTCATCACTGCTAGCTTGCCTGTAGCCTCTGGCACAACAGGTAGTGTCTTTTGGTATTTAGAGAATTCTTCCTCTGTTACCTTTTATTTTTTTTTCCTCCATTCTTTTCTAAGAGTGTAGCTAAAAAGTGCTTTGGAGATGTTTAGTAGCAAGACTTGAAGTTTCAATGTGCAATTTACATAACTGCAATTCCAGGAAAAAAAAATCAAACCCCTTGGCTTTTTTTTTTTTTTTTAAGATAAATATGAATTAAGAACACAATTCCCTACCCCCTTATAAATTCTTAGTCTTAATTTTAATGTCCACTGGCCTGAGACTTTGTTTCATCCTTCCTGGAATGTATTTAGGAGAGTTGATTTTATTCACTGTAGCTTTTGATCACAGAATTAGGAGGACACTTTGTGTTTTAATATATGCAGGCCCCTTATAGTTAAGAGTGTTGTCAGAGACCTTGAATTTTTGGAAAGAATGTTTTAAGTGCCTATTAGTAACGTTTTTTTCCTCTCCCTAAATTAGCATTGCATCTCAGAGCTACATGAATACACTTCACAATTGAATTTGGGGATTTATTTTTCAGTCTTCCATTTTTAAAGGAATATGACAGAGGTCTTTGTGTAAGCTGCTTGTGGCAATTTAGGCAGCTTAAGTCACTTAAAGTCTAAGGCTGACTGGTATCTGTTGACATACACTAGAAAATACCATAATCTCTTGTGTATATGCATCTCAAGCTACAAATACTGAGAGGAGATAAATTTGTGTTGTGTGTCTCAGGTAATCTGGATGCTCATAACTTTCTAAGTGTCCTTTTTTTTCTTTTTTTTTTTTTTTGTAATCCTGCCTGTGGGTTCCCCCAAGTGTAAATGTAATGCAATTCTTGCCAGGAAAAATGTTTTCACATCCTCTGGGCTGAAAGAAGAATTATTATTTTGCTACTGAATGGAGTGAGTCTTCTATTCAACTTGACTTTTTCATAGAGGCACAGGGAAATAATGTTTCCACGTTTTGGGACCTGCAGATGATTGTGTGGGGAGCTGAATCCATATCTGTAGGTCACTTGAGGAGTTTGGATGTTTAGAATTGGAGGAGTGTGATCACAAGTCCAGGTTAATGCTCACTTTCACTCTGCTGTGTTGTTTTCCTCTAAGCTGATGTCAGTTGTTGGTTCCTTTGTTTTTTTTCCTGTGACCTTTATCTGTTTCAGACTTGACCTCTGGTTTCATGTAAGTTCTGCTGAAAATCAGCTCCTTCTCTTCTGATCAGCCTGACAAGGCTCTGTGGCCAGTTCCTGCAGTGGTGCAGCATTTTTCAAAAGAGGAGCTTTTATTGCTAAATCTTCCCTTTTGCTGCTCCACAGTGGCCTTGAACTTTGCTCCTGTGTTTATGCCCCTGTCTACTGAGGATATGGTTTTTGAGGATGGTGGTGGGGATCTGAACAGAAATGTCATTTTGGTTGGGTCTGAAATGTGCCTTGCCTATTGATGGATACATGTGAATAAGAACAGTCAGCATGTTCCTGTAATTCATCTGTCTTCTGGTTATGTTTTCAGAAAGAGAAATCTTCAGAATTAGTCTTTTGTTTTACAAATTCTGTGAAGTGCACCAAGGTTCAAGTCCAGGCTGGATGGAGCTCTGAGCAAGCTGCTCTAGTGGAAGGTGTCCCTGCCCATGGCAGATTTAAAATCTAAACTTTAAGGTCCCTTCCAACCCAAACTGTTCCAGGATTCTGTGATTCCTTAATGAAAAGATCCTCACACCAGCACTGTTGAGCATAGTCAGATATCTTCAGGACAGATTTTAAATAAGGACTTGTTTAAAGGGCCACTTGGAAAAAAGCTTGAAAAACTTGATTTGTGACCTTTTGAGTTTTGTTAAGAAGAAAAAAGAAATTCTCTTCAGAAAATAAGCATTTCTCTTTGTTGTGATAGGAAAATGGGTAGCTCTTGATTTTATTTTTTAATTTAATTAACATTTCTTTTGCTTTTTTGCTTTTTTCCTCTCTGTAGAACATTAGTCTGTGGGTATTGAGCCAGGCTGTGTTTTGCTTTACTCTTATTGCTGGTACAGAGTAGAGTTGGGTATCCAATTCTAGACAAATATTCTGAAGCACACGGTGCTTGCTTTTTTGTTCTTTTATCCTACCTCTCACAGAAATGCATATGAAATTTGGTTCTATACACTTAAAACATTGTTTTTAGAGGCATATTTACCTTTTCCATAGAGTGGCAGGGTAGGTTATCTGGTAAAAAATGAGTAAAGCATGGAGATTGTTAAGCACTGTACTGTTGAGAGAGGTGAGGTTTTCTTTTCCTACCTCAAATTCACAGAACAGTGCACACAGTATAAGGATTTAATTATATAGACCTATGGAGCTGAGTAATTTGCATAGTTAAAAAAGCCAAACAAAACAAAGCCACCCTAAGATGTGCAGTTTCAACAAAGAATTTCTGTGTTGGCCTGTACAAAGTTGAGACTGGCTTGATGTGTGGTTGAAAGATCCATGAATGTTCATGTAAAGAAACTACCTTGCATTTGATGAAGTCTATTGATCATTGCCTTCAACACTGACACTGCCCACTGCTGAGAAATGGGGTTTATTTTGAATTACTTGAACAGGAGTTTTGGCCACCAAAACCCTTGGTGTAAAAGCCAAACGTTCTTCAGGGTGGAGAGGATTCACTCAAGAAGGAAGATCATAAATTCCTGGTTTTTTATTGGTACAATATCCATGGCTGTCTCCATAAATAGTGAGCACTTTCATTAAACTACTTCTGAACTCTCAAGCACAGTCATGAAAAGGGAGGGAGAGACCTCAAAGTGGATTTCCTCATTTGCTTCACAGAATGCTTGATATGGAAGTGTTTTCACTGTGCAACCCCAAACTGCCTTAAAAAAGAAAATGGGGCAAAAAGGAAGTTTTGTACACATCTGAAGGAACTGCTGTCTTGGTGGGTAGCAGGGTTTAAACTGTGGATCTGTGGGTTTGAGTTGTGGATTCTCAGTTGTCTTATGTGAGCCTGTCACGATTATTTAGCAATATGTACTTTTGCCAGTAGAATGCTGGAGTCAAAACTCGAATTTTCTTTGCATTCCTGTCTTGTCATTGGGAAATCAGTGAGCTGAACATGCAGGGAGTCATGGGACTCTGTTAATTAACCTTGCTGAACCAATAGTGCCAGGCCCAGATTGTGTTATGTGCTCTGCTTTTCACACAAGTATCTTGCACTTGTGGAGTTGCTGTTCCCAGTGGGAAGCTGGACTCTGTAATTTTAAATACTTGAAGGTTCTGTTGTTCTGGGTGCATCTCATGCTTTAATCTCCTCCTTCTTCTTCTGGAATTTTAAGGCATGGGCTGCTTTGGAAACCCAGAAGTAAAAGAAACTTCTGATCCAAATTAAAAACTAATGAGTGGGATTCTCTTGTTTTAGAGTTCTTCAGTTCATGTAATTTGGGTGTAAAGAATGATGTTGCACCCAGGAGACCCAAGGCTGGCAGAGCAGAGCCCATGTGGAGGGTGATATTGGATGTGTGGCTGAATCTGCCTGGCCTTTTCCCACGTGTTTATGCCTCTGTTAGGTAAACTCCTAATTTCAGATTATCCCTTCAAATCTCTGTTTACTGTAGTGCATTGGGGGGAATGACTAAAAGTTTGGGTTAGATCATTTGGGGGATGCCTTGGGATACCACTGTGAGTCTTTTTGTTATTCTTGAGTAATGTAATTTTCACACAGCATGACCACCTTTTTTGTAGTTCATGAGAAAATGCTTGGAAGGTCATAACATTCTTTTAACCTTATGTTCAAGAGCACGAGGCAGGTGCATCCAGTAATTTATTTTTTGAAACGTGCAGCTCGAGTTTTCAGGATGTCTTTGGAGGGTGTGGTTCCCACACCATTATCTTCCAAAAGCTGAGTCTGTGTCTCAAGAAATCTGGCATTACTTTGCTTCATGTAAGGTGGAAATGGAACAGTTTAAGGATTTTACCTGTCCTTTTCCCCTCCCAGGGTCTTTTATGCTGGTGCTGACATTGGTGTAACTGTGATCCCATTGGAGCTGTGCTTTGTGGGGACTGAATTTTGTACAAAGGTTAGAAAAGATCAAGTCCTGGGAAGCAGAGGAGGAGAAATGGGCCAAGCATTTCTTTTGTCTCAGTGGAGTAGGAGGCTGCAGGGCTTCCCTGTTGCATCATCTTTCCCTCGTTTTCAGTGCACGTGGAATAGGAGATTCACAAGTTCCCCATCTTTCACTTCAGCATTTGTTAGTGGGAACACCATATTGACAGCCTACCCCTGTCTTTTATTCTTTTATTCATTTAATTATTTTTCATTTATTTATCATTTATTGATTTTTTTTTCTCAGTTCTTCTCTCCATTTTAGCCTTACTTATCTTCCTGGTTTCCTTCTGCTGTCTGGCTTCAGGTAGTCATCAAGTTTAGAACTGTTCATTGTGGAAATTTTTTTTTTGTGGCAGACACAAAAATTACTTTAAACTTTTAAAAAAGCTTTAACCCTCCCCCCAAAACAGCTCTTCAATGTTTAATCTATGCTGCTGATTTTCTCCTAGTTTTTTTGTGTGTTTAGATAGCAGACATGTCTGTCGTAGGACCTGAGTGTGCTTTTTTTGTGTGGACTTTGGAATTGCTTTGTTTTGGAGTATTTGCTAAAATGGAGCAACTTTTCCACGGAATGGTCCAGTAGAATTTATTCAGAGTATCACAGATTTGGACATATTTAGCTTCAGTTAACCCAATAAATCCATTCAGCCTGTAAACCAAGGTGCTAAGAGTACAGAGAAGTAGGAAAAACAAAATGTGAAGAGCTGGTAAGTCAGATTTCCTGCTGAAGGCATGTATCTGTCCTCAGTGAATATTACTTGCTTAAACAAGTTTGAAATTATAAGACTGGAGTGTTCATCACTTGGCAAAAGTAATAAATACATATATATATATAATAGGAGAGCTCTGAGGGGGAAGGACATGCTGCTGCTTGTTTAATGAGGGTGGCTTGGCCAGCTTTATTCAGGTATTCCCAAGCATTCCCTCTTAAGAGAGTGTGAAAAATGTACTTTTTCAGCTGCTAGCCACAGAAGTGAAGCTGGCAACGAGGGGCCAAGATGAGCAATGATTAGAATAGGGCAGGGCCTCAGCTGCTACTCACCCTTTTTGCAAGCAGGAGTATCTTGTCACTGAAATGGTTGTGCATGATGGGTCTTGCCCTGGGTCTGTTTGTAAAAAAACTCTGCAGTGTTAGTCATGTAAGATGACCAGAATGTAGGATGTAGGCTTAAGTAGTTTTTAATTCATAAAAGTTATAGGAATTTAATATTTAATGCCAGCTGAGCCAGAATTGGGCTCTTTCTTGTGAGTGCAACATGTTTAGAGATGATGTGCAGAATTTTTTTGTCTTGCCCAAGTAAACTTACAATTCAATGTTGTTTACAACTTCAAAAGATCTTGCTACAGCTGCTTAGTCTCCAGAATGGGGGTCCCAGGAAAATTACAGAGCTCCTTCAATCTTCTCAGCACATCTTGCAGTTGTTCTACAGTTTGGCATCCCCAAGGAGGATTGCATGCTGCTCTATCCAGCATGGAATCCCAGGAAATCTTGACCAGCTTTGTGTGAGGAGAGAGGAAACTTCACTGAAATCCCTCCACTGCCATATTCAAGATGGAGACTGGTTTTGTCCCATGCCTTGCCAAACTGGTAATACAAGATTCTTGCTCTTTAATTAAGTACAAGTGCATTCTCCTTTTGCCACGGTGGGTATGGGTGTGGGGAGGTTTCTTCACTGACAGGGACTCCAAAAATGGAGATGCCTAAAGCTACACCTAAGGAGTTGTGCTGCTGCTTTACTGTGTTAGTTCCTCATCAAAATAAGACTAGGCTGGGGGTGCAGGCATGTGGCAACTCCGATTGTGAAACCCTTAGAATTCACTGATTCACAGTGTCACTGAGAGGCAGTTGTTAGTTCTAACACCCCCCAAGTACTGTAGCCTTATTCTGCTTTAAATTAAGCTGTTTCTCTGGAATCTTGGTGGTGGTTGGAGTGGTGCAGTGTTGGAAAGGATTACTTTGTTATCAGCTGTGCTCAACAGTTACTGCTCTGCACCCAAGTAGCCGTCCCAAGTTGCAAAGCCTGTTTCTCAACGATGACTAAAGTTTTCCTGGTGCATATTTTTAGCTGATTTGGACATTTTTTTCCAAGAAAAACAAGCTGGGTATGGTTCTGAATAGGTTCTGAATACTTCAGTGCCTTATCTGCCCTTTCAGGGGGCGTATTCCTGCACACTGAGGAGCAGCTGAGGTGGAACTCTTTGCATAGCCACACCACAATGAAGTGATTGGAAGCTTTTCTGCTACCATTGCATATGAATAGATGCCAAGTTTCATGCGACTCTGAAGGCTGCTTCTGCATTTCCTGTGCTTGCTCTCACTTTTGAACTTCCTTACTCAGAATATCCACGCTGTTGCCTGAATAGAGGCAGCATTTCATAAGTATTTTTACAAAGGCAAGTGAAGAAAATCACTTAAAACTGGTATTTCAGGTTCGTGCTCGGTATGTTCATGTCTTGTTAATCCTCTGTGCAGTCTGCTAACTTGCAGGGTTTGCCCCCTCACTTGAGTATTTGGAGAAAGCCCTGGGGGGAAAACCAGGTACTTTGGTAGAGTTTTTCACTGCTTGATTCGATACACATCTGTAGCTTTTAAAAAGGGTTTAAAAGGCTGGCATGAAAAGGGATTGTGTCTGCTCCGGGTTAATTGATCACCCTGTGTGATCTACCCTGCTTTGATCAAGCTGTGTTGATTGGTTAAGGCTGGTGAAAGGATGAACAAACTATCTGGAGAAATTCGGGATTCAGAATGTTTGGATGATCCCAAGGCTGGTTACTCTACAGAAAATGCAGAGCAAACTGCAGCTTGTAATAAGAGTGACTTGATGAGGTTTTCTGACTTGTTTCAACAACCTCATGTCCTCTTTCCTTATTTTCTCAGACTGCAGAGCAGTTGTAGGATGTGCCTTGGGTTTGCCTTGCAGCACATTAGCTGCAAACAGGCTTTGTAGGGACCGTGTGTTGTGTCACACGTGTGACTTGTGTCCCCGTGGGGAGGTGTGGGTACAACAGAGGAGCCTGGAAGGCTGCCCTGTGTCCCCTCATTCCAGAGCACGGTGTGTGATCAGGGAATGCTGCCTCTCCAGCCATGCACCAAGATCTGCTTCTGCACCAGGCTTTGCCCCTGTCCTTGTGTACACAACAGCACCCTTCTGGGTTTGGGGAAAATGAAATGCAGGAGGCCAGGCAGGAAGGGTTCTGCTGCTCCAGGTTTGGACAGGCTGTAGTTAATGATTCCAGTGCTCTGTGCACAAGGGTTTGCAGGCTCCAGGCTTTGTGTGTGAGGTCTGAGCAGGGGTTCATGTGGTGGAAGGAAAACCCCTCATTCTCAGAGGCTGGATCCAGGTTTAGGTTCTGGCATTTAACTCCCTGCACCCCAAACAGGACGTGTCTGAAATGTGTGTGTTAGGTCAGGGAAGGGGGAGAACACAGAGCTGATGTGTTTCTCCCTCCCTTTCCCTGCAGCTCCTGCATTCCTTTTGCCAAGCTGCCAAATCCCACCTTTCTCCACTTGTGTTTCCTTGCACTCCCAGAAGCTCCCAGCACTGAAGTGTGGATTTTGTGCTTTGTAGCTCAGGCTCAGGGAACGCTGTGCATAAATTGAGGCAACTCACTCAGGATGGGAACTGGAAACCTCCTTATTGCCATGGAGACTTGGGCTTTGCCATAAGCTCTTCCATTTTGCTCTTGGGCATATGTTTGGTACCTGGTGGCTGGGAGCAGAGGAGTCCTTTGGCTCTTGGCTTGTCAAATGGCAGGCAGTTGATTCTGCTTCCAGCTCCCGAGTGGGCTGGGAACAGCGAGAGTTTCATTCCAGAGCAATAACATTATGCAACTGTAAACACGTTAAAACTTAATTGCCTGTTTAGGGTTGAGCAGCGTGAATGACAAAGCCCTAGATGGGTCAGCCCAAGAGGGACACTTGAAGGAGACCTGTTAAAAAAAAAAAAAAAAAGGGCTGGAATGATAAAAAGTGACTCAGGTTTAGTATTGATCACTAGCTGGCAGCAATATTCACTTGAGTGTTTCAGTGCAGTGTTAAAGGTTTTGATAGAGGAAAAAAAAACCTGTGGGTTTTTTCCCAAAGAAAATACAGATTTTTGAGAATTAACCAAAGGTGGTATTAAACCTTTTCTATATCTCAGTTGGGAAGTTTTTTTTGACAGTAAAGAAATCTGCACCTCTGTTTTGGTGCTTGTCTTTTCAGTTATAAAACATCTTATGCATACTCAGAAATAGGAAAGGAGGCCAGTACACTAATTATGTAATGAGCTCCAGTGTGTTCTCACTCTGGTGGGTAGTTAGCTCCACTTGGAAAAACAGCTACTGTGAGCATGAAAAGCCTTTGAATGTTCTGAAACACAAGAATTTGACACATCCATGTCTTAGCATTATTTGAAGTATTCTCTTACACTCTCTTTTAACTTCTGGGGTTTTGAGAACAAAAGAGAAACTTGTTTCATAGAACTGATTCTGTTAATGTTTGAAATAACTTTTGTGTTTCTAGCTTAGTCAATTCAGGCTGCTGGATACTTACTGGAAATTATTTTCACGAGGTGAAAAGGAAAATATTTTTCTTTGCTCACTCCAGTCTGATTTTTCTCTTTCCCATTAGCACATGCCAGAGACACAGAAAGGCTGAAATCAGTGTGTTTTACTACATGGAACAGGCAAAGCACAATCTGTTGGTGTGTAATTATGGTTTTTTCCCAAGGCTGGATTTAATGGTAAAAACAAGTCAGTTCTCCTCAGTTTTAACTCTCGATACCCTTGAACTGTTTCATCATTTCATAGTTCTGATTCTTAGCCTAAAAAAAAACCCAAACCAAAGCTGTGACTTAATAGGTATGAAAATTTGCTGGCTAGGAACTTTGCTACTTGTACTGGGGCTACCTAAACCCCTTAGGTTTAAAGTGAAGTGACTGAAATACCCTAGAAATAAACCCAGTTAGTTAAATTTTCTTTGCTTGTTTTGTTTTAGACTGTATATTTGCCATTTCCATGCAGTCATGATTTGGAATAATTGTGGTTTATTTGCAGTACAAGCATCATGAGGGAAATTTATCTCAGATCCCATTGGTTTTCACCCCTGATGTCCTGCACTTCCCCCAGTTGTTCTTTTCCTTCTCTCTTCAGCTGCCCACATTTGTGATTGGTTTGCTTGATACTCAGTCTACAGAATGATAACAGCAAACCAAAATATCACTTGGAGATTAAACACATCAATTCCAATCATATATTTCAGTCAGGGATGTTCCTAAAGATGCAGCAGTCACAACTTCATCTTTCTATTGCCTGAAGTTACTACTCTACAGTATTTAATAATATTTGATTAATTTAAAATGTTTCTCTTTTTTATTACCTATCTTTTCATCATTTATATACATCTTCTGGCCACGTGGTTGCTTGTAATTCATGATTATGTGTGCACTTGAGTTGTGTTGGATTTTCTTGTGAAATAAAGGGTTTTTTTGCCTGATCAAATTCCAAAAATTAATTATTTGTAGAGCATCCCTAACACACAACTCATATTAACAAACTTTCAGGAATTACCTCTGTTTCTTTCAAGTGTTTCCCCTAGGTTCAGTACTATGTGACTAGTGTCACCTAGCATTTATTGTGCTGTCTGTGAGACCTGTGGGTTATGTTTGTGATGAGCAGGAAGGGAACCTGTTCCCTGGAAGCTGCAATGTTCCTGGACTGGGATCTTGGAAGTTCCCAAGTGTGTCAGCTCAGCACTGATGGATCCAGCTTTTGGAAGGATGTTTTATGTTGTGGCATCTAAATACTGAAGGTTGAAGGTCAGCTCTGAAGGTTGAGGTAGAAGAAATGCTTTAAAAAATCCTGGAGCTTGGGAACAAAAAAAACAAAAACAAAACAAACCAAAAAAACCACCCAGAAAATGTATTACTGAATGAGAACCAACTTACTTTGCTCAATGTGGCATTTGTTGAGAATATTTATTTCTGGCAAGCAAGAGTGACGTGTTTGGAACGATTCAGTTGGGTCAGAAAGTTACTTTTTCAGTAAACATTTCAGTTTAGTGTGGAGTATGGGTGTTTGCCAGAATGTTCTAATCAGCAGGGAATATTTATTTCCCTGGTAAATCCAGCCCTCTCCCACTGATTGGTGTGAGTGCTCTGAAGTGCTCATTGTGAGTTCCATTCTTGTCAGTCCCCAGCACTGTGCATTTATTATTTTGATGGCAGCCAGAAACAGAGCAGAACTTCATTCTGTTGCTCTCAGCCTTCTTAATTACAGAAAAGTAACACAGCTTTGTGCATGAGTGGGAAAGTTTCTCAGGATTCTTTCCTTTTTCTTTTCATTATTTCTGTACATTCATCTAATGCCAAGGAAGAAACTGTGTGACAACTCGAAATTTTTTTTTGAGATTATAAAGCTGCAAATAGTTTCTCTGCTTTGGGACTGCTTAAGGAAATCACAAATTGTCTCCCATTGAAGGTGAGTATTAAAACCAGAAAGAACATGTCTTTTGGCAGTGTCAGCTGAAACTAAGGACGTTCAAATGTTCTTTCTTGGGCATCTCACAGCACTCGAAGCAAGTCAGTTTTGTCAAAACAAAGCAGCAGTGGAGGTGTTGTGCAATGCCAGCAGTCCCTGGCAGTGAGTTTATGCAGCAGCAATATAAATTCCTGTGTGCACTCTTGCTCTGGGTCATCTGACAGGGTGATGGTTCGTGTCACCATTGGGATCTGTTTGTGCTACAATTTAGATTTACACAGGAGTATGCAGTGGACTGGAACTCTCTGTCCTGTGGATAGCTTTCCTTTCAAATGTGCAGCTGCTTTTCACGTGGGGAAGTTCATACAGATAAAGAGATATATATATATTGATGCTATGCAGTGATTTGAAGTTGGAATAGGATGATGAGTCTGGGTAGTCCTTGCTGTGCTCTTCATCCTGTTCTCAAGACTTGAGGTACAGGCTGGAAAAATATAAAATTTTCCATATCAGGCCACTGTCATCTGGAGAATTGGGCAATATTGGTGTTTCTAAATGTTGCTGTTGGCATTTTTAGGGTTTTTAAAATTACCCTTACATTATTATTAATTTGGAAGGGGAAACACACCAAGAAAGTAAACTCATACCAAACTCCTCTTCTCAGTAATTATCTAATCTGTGAAGATAATCAGGGGACTGCCAGTGAAAAATGGCAACTTTGGTTCCTGGTTTACCTGAGCACAGTGAGGGCAAAAGGGGAGTGTGCTGCCAATTCCCTGGGAGTCCTGGAAGCTCCCACAGGTGGGATGTTGAAGGTGCAAGGAAAGCTTGGATGTGGAGGAATATTCTGCTGGGAAAGCTCGTGGTAGAGTCAGTTTATTTCTGTCAGCTCCAGAGAAGCTTGAAGTGGGATTTTCCTCTCTTGGTTTACCTTGCACTCAGAACCCTTTTATAATTTGTTTTGTGTGTGTAAAAGTTCTGGTAGCTGTATTTACAGACCAGGTTGTTTTGGAAGTATTTCCTGGCCACTTTGAAAATAGGGCTTTTTTTTTTTTGTCTTTTTAAGAATGCAAATGAAATACCACAGTGAAATATTTATATGAATGTAATTTATTAAGTGTGTTAGAGAAATGAAATAATTTAGCAGCTGAGAAAGGAAGTAAATTAAGATGTTCTGCAGTTTTTTGCTGATCAAGCAGGGGGACAAACCTTTTTCCAATGAGCAAGTTTTGATTTGGGATGAGGGATTATAGGGATGGATTCTGCATCTATGGTGGTATTGCTGTCTTTTTCACAGCAACTTTTAAAAGCCTGATACATTAGTAATTCCAGAGGAGTTCACTCCAGGTGTGTGTTGTGCAACATAGTTTTTGTCTTTTCAGTCATGTGCATATTTTGGAATAAAGTTTACCAAATGAATATTGGAAATTGCAGTGTCTTTTGACCGTGTCTGCTTATTTTTAGCTGCATGTTAGAATTTGCAGATGTGCTTAGTATAATGAATTGGTTGATGTGGCCTTTTGTTTTTAAGCATATGCATTCTGTCACTTTGAATTTTGCTGCAAAACAGCTCCATCTTAAGCCTTCACTTGATCTGCAGCTGCTGGCTGATAAGCAATGTGTCCTGCAGAGTTTGGAAAAAGCAGAGAAGCAGCAATTGTGTCTCCACTGAGCTGTTTGTGCTCACCTTGTCCTGCTGATCACCAGGTCAGCTGTACAAATCCATTGTTCATTAGGCAAGGCTCTTGTTTGTGAGTATTTCCCTGATTTTGGACAACAGAAAGGAGTGTTGTTTACTAGCATTCCAATGTTTTCTTATCCAAGTGCTCCCCACGTGTTCACTGGCCACTGGAATGACTGAGGTATATTTATTTTCACATCACAAGTTGCACTGACAAAACATGAGGGTTGTTTTCTGGCAAGGCTCTTTTCTAGAGGATGGACTTGTTCCCATTCTCACTGTCAATTCTCATTTCCAGTGCAGTTCAGACTAGAATTGGTATTTTGCCAGGGTAGATAAAAGTTATGCTTCGTGTTTGCTTCTGGATCTGGTGTGTAGTTGTACCTTCTGTTCTATTCAGAGTGTGCTCCCTGAGTTGATAGAACATTTAAATGTCTTTTATATTAAGTATTTTTAGTGAGGCTGTTGATAAAGAGGGGAAATGGTTTAGGCTGCAGTGGCTCTTGCAGATATTAGCACAATCATTTCCTGACAGAAACCCAAACTGTAGGGGGATATTATTTCATATTGACTGTGGTCACTGCAGTAATAAGCATGCAGTATGTGATGTGAGTTGGCTTAACTCCTGTTCCCTGATGACACTTCACTCTGTACTATTTCACTTTGGTTGGGTTTGGTTTGGTGAAACCTTCACTGAATTTGAAGGGTGAGCCTTGTGAGGGCTTTGAGCCCCCAGGCTGAGCTTTCAGAAAATTCTGATTTTAATCCTCCGAGATTTCTAGCAGGACTGTAGGGAAAGGGCTGCTTCATTCCCTTTTGTGAGATATGAAGGAAGGCATGAATGAAATTCCTGTATTTAGCTGTGTTCTGGTACATGTTGGGATTAAATACTAACTTGAAATTTGTCATGTTTGTTGGTTTTCTTGTTTTTCTGTGCTTAGGGCTCTGTTTCTTCATGTGTCCCTCAGCAGCTGTTAAAAAAAAAAAAGCCAACAAACCAAAACACACAAAAACCAACAACTCTTTGAAACCATAACAAAGTGTGTTACAAATATGCTTTTCCCTTTGCTTACCAGGGAAAGCCCAACTCATAGAATGGCCTTGAGACACAAACAAGTTTTCAAAGTCCTGGTCAAACATCTTTTGTCTTTACAGTTGGCAGCATAAAGGTTTCAAATGTTTGAACTGTAGCTGGCTTAGCATGACTATACAGCTCTGTTGGCTTTGCACATCTGAAATGAATGCTTCAAGGAACTGTCAGGTGTTCATATGAATCCACTCTCACTGTGTCCTGTTATTTGATGTGCTTATATTTCTGTCTGGTTTGTTCCAGGAATTTGCAGCGCTCACAAAAGAGCTGAATGTATGCAGGGAGCAGCTGCTGGAAAGGGAAGAAGAAATTGCTGAGCTGAAAGCAGAAAGAAATAATACAAGGGTCAGTTCCTTGTCTTCTCCAAGCTCACCATTGTTAAAGCATCCACCTACAGGGAGGAAGACAAATGTTGAATTTGAGAACCTAAAAGCATTTTTTTCCCCTACTGCTTGTACATGAATCCCCATGGAAGTGCAAATGTGTGTGTGTTGATGGAGAAGGTTTGGCAGCTTGTGCACAGCTCCAAACTCTGCTGTGCAGAGTCAGGAAAAGCTTGTGAGACTGCACTGCTGTCTGCCATCCAGATTTCTTGTGGAAGTTTTGTAATCCTGCAGCTCTGGGAGCAGAGTGGGCAGGTTGTGGTGATCAGTTTGAGCAGCTTACACTGCTAATACAGCTGAAATGTTAAAAACAAGGCCTTACACTCCATACAATATCCTTTGTCTCTGAAATTTGAAGTTTAGAACTGATGTTGTAGGAGGCAAGGTTTCCTGCAGCTGTACAGAACTGGAATAAACATTGTTCTTTCTTTTTTTCCTTTTGTTTTAGCTATTACTGGAACATTTGGAGTGTCTTGTCTCCAGGCATGAGCGATCCCTCAGGATGACTGTTGTGAAGAGACAAGCTCAGTCTCCAGCAGGAGTTTCTAGTGAAGTAGAAGTTCTCAAAGCACTAAAATCTTTATTTGAGCACCACAAAGCCCTTGATGAAAAGGTAATGAAGTACTGTACCTAACATCTTTTCATCCTATTTCCTTTGTGTGGGCCAGGCAGTTTTTGTACTGAAGTTGTAGAAGTCTCTGCAGTGGAACTACATCAGTAACTGCTCTCCTAAATTAAAATGCTGCATTTAAGGTGCTGTGGTTTATTCAAACTTTTCATTAACTGTGTTAATGTAAACCCAGCGTGGCTCAGGAGCAATATATTTGCTGTAGGAATGCACACATCTGCTTACCTGTACAACATCAGGATTTATCCTTTTGATTAGCTAATACAAGAAATGGACTGGAGAGAGGAGGAGGAGGAGGGGAATCTGCTTACACTGGGATAGAAATCTGAATTAAAAGAGTTTCTCCCTTCAGTTGCACCTGATAATAGCAGCAGGATGTGCAACTGCCAAAGTTCACTGTGAATTTTGTTGCCAACTTGCAGTTTACCTGACTTTGTGACCCTGATGCCTTGAGAGGCATCAACCCTTGTATATAAAATCTGACAAATGATTTTAAGTGGAATTTTACCTGTTCTTCCATTTTGTAAATGAGCAAAAGCAAAGACAGTCTGTGCCTTGCAGAAGGACAGGCAAATTCTGGGTATGTTTGATTTTTTAGTGCCTAAATGTACAGGTGATGTTGCTTATGACAAAAAAGCAAAAGCTGGATTATAAGATACACATTATTTGGCTATTTTTTTTTTTGGTAGTATGTGTTGTAATTAATACTGACTCCAGATTAAGAAGGTTTCTAAGTTTAATGGAAACTGTCTCATTTATTATCATGGCAGCAAGTGAAATTGATTTCTTTCTGATTTGAATGATTTCAAATAATTTGAAATTACCCTTTCAGGTAAGGGAGAGGTTACGAGTAGCACTTGAAAGATGTAGCTTATTGGAAGAAGAACTAGGTACTACACATAAAGAGGTAAGTTCCTGTCTTAAAAGAAGGCTTCATGTGTCCATTGTGAGTGTTTCAGCTGATGTTTGTACAGAGTAATTTATTACATTTCACTTTCACTTCTTCCTTTTGATTTCTTGCCAAATGAAATAATAGTTAATTTTTAACTTAGCTGCTTTGAAAGAGCAGGAGAGGAAAATAACCAAACCTCAACCTCCTGAAACCTTCTCTACCTCCAAAAAAATCCCTAACCAAACCAAGAAAAAGAGTTCCTGTGCCTTTAAAATAAGGGTTTGCAGTGGCATAAGGTATTTGAGTGCTGTGCCAGATTTTATTGATACATACCTGGCAGTAGAATCAGTAATTGTTATTTTGCTCCTTTGCTTTTGCAGCTGTTCCTTATATTCTTACTGAGAAAGGAACTGACTTGAAACATGTGTCTGTAAACTTTTCTTTTAGTTAATGATTCTGAAAGAGCAAAATAATCAGAAGAAAACACTTCCAGATGGGATGCTGGATATAAATCATGAACAAGAAAATACACCAACTACAAATGGGAAGGTACAGCTATTTACTTTGCTTAGCTGACATCTGGTTTTTAATCATTAACTATTACATATTAATTTTAAACCATAATAAAATATTTTTGAGTGATCATCTAATTAAAAAGTCTTAGTTATTGAAAATGCAGCTTTTGCAGTCTGTCCAATAATAAAATTATCTTTGGGGGGGGAGGGATGTTGCCAAGTGAATAACAATTATTTTTTTCAGTCTGACTGGTATCATGCTAATACACTTTTTTTTTTCTGTTTTAATAGAGATCCTCTGATGGTTCATTATGCCACGATGAAAACCTTGCTAAAGTGATTGAACTCCAAGACATCATAGATAAGCAAAACAAAGAGCAGACACAAATGAAAGAACGCCTCACTGCTTTGTCCAGCAGAGTAACAGAGCTGGAGGAAGATCTAGACACAGCAAGGAAAGACTTAATAAAATCTGAGGAAATGAACACAAAGTTACAGAGGGATGTACGAGAGGTGAGGAAGGCACTGTCAGGATTTGGGGAGTCACAATGCCATTGCTTTATAAAACTTCAGTCTCACTGGTGCTCACTTGAACCTTTGTGGTTTTGGAAGTCTTTGGTTTGATAGGTGAGAAGCAAATGGGGTTTTTTAGGAGTGATGAGTGTCTGGTTTTTGTTTAAAAGAGCAGTCACTTAAGAAAATTTGTCTTTGGGACAAATCTATGACTAACTAGATATTTCATTAATAGACTGAAGATCTAGCAGATCTTCAGCATGTTCTGGAAGAGATGCTTGATCTTGTCATACATGCTCAGCTTATTCCTGATGTTTCCTTTTTAATAAATGCCCTTGGTTGAGGAATCCCTTTAATTTCAGTGGTGTGGTTGACAGTTCCTGTCACTGCTGAATCCCTAATCTCCAAGGTCCCATATATTTTTATCAGATAGCAAGGGAGCTTATTTAAATCCCAGAACACTCTCTGACCATCCCCAGCAAGTCAAGATTTGCTCTGTGTGT
>JANPWX010000448.1:706082-738527 GCA_024734555.1 Trochalopteron elliotii | reverse complement strand
TGTGCCCTGTGCCCTGCCCAGACTCTGGCCCAGAAGGAGGACATGGAGGAGAGGATCACCACTCTGGAGAAACGCTACCTCGCCGCACAGCGTGAAGCCACATCCGTGCACGACCTCAATGATAAACTTGAAAATGAAATTGCCACTAAAGACTCCATGCACCGACAGGTTGTGCTTTCAAATGAGATGAAGTACATTTTGCTCAGCTCGAAGCTAATGGAGATAATTAATGCTCATGCCATGCTGAAGCACTTTGCTTTTAGGAAGATAAATATCAGCTGTAATGTGCTGTTATTAGGGATTGTTTTTCAGGAGCTGGAGTTGTACATTGTAGAGATTTTTACCCTGGGAATAAAGATGAGACAGCTTTACTGGGAAGGGGAAATGGTTGGCAGCAGGGCTGTTGTCCCTATTAATTATGGATTTTTAAGTTACTGTATGTGTATCCAAGCATCTTCAGTTTTGTGGGTGAGAATTACTCGGTCTGAGCTAAACTTTGAAGATTTAAGAGCGTGTGATGATTTTTACAGTGAGAGAGGAAGTTTCACAAGTACTTGACATGAAATAGTTGAACTTTATAAGCCAGAAATGGTTGTTTAGCCAACCACTTTCTAACTAATCACTCCTTTAACCCTCAACACTTGCCTGCCATAACCCTGTGCAGAGTGAAGATAAGAACAGGCAGCTGCAGGAGCGATTGGAACTGGCTGAACAAAAGCTGCAGCAGACCCTGAGAAAAGCTGAGACTTTGCCAGAGGTGGAGGCTGAGCTGGCCCAGAGAGTGGCAGCACTTACAAAGGTGAGGTGGTGGCACCGTGTCCTCCATTGGTGTCCCACTGCAGGAAATCTCTTCCTGCTGTTGGCTTGGTTACATTTGGTTTCCAGTCTTCCTACAAATAATTCAGAAAACATTTATATTTACTACCTACTTCTTTTCCATTCATCTCTCTGAAGACACTCTGATTTACTCTTTTTTCTGTTCTTTTTTTTCTTTTTTTAATCTTTTTTTTTTTTTTAGTTTTTGCTCTTTGGAATTCAAGCAGGTTTTCTGTTAACTCTTCTACATCATAAAAATATCTCTCTGAATTATTATTGTTGGTTTTTTAAATTAAAATTACTCATTAATAGACATAAAGTCTTCTAAACATGAACTGTTTCTAAAAGGGAAACTTAAATTTCTTCCTCTGCTAGCTAAGTGAAGCAAGTGGGGAGCAAGAGAAGTTGTGGTACTACCAAATATCAAGATTTTTAGAGGGCTGCAAATGGAGTAATGAAACCTAAAGAATTATATTTAGTTATCTGCCAAATGAGCCTTTTCAAGTGTGTGTGTGTGCATGTTTTCTTTCAAAGCCTTAGTTTCATTTCTTTCCCTGTTATCTTTCCTGTCCCTAACTGGCTCTGTAGTCTGACCTTTTGTCTCCTGGGAGCTCTGCTGCTAAAGATGCTAAAGTTTTGGAACTTGCCACCAAGCTTAGGAAGGTAGAATTTGTATCTTAGTCCTTGTCTCTGCTTGCTGCTTTTTGCTTTGCCATGATTACTAACAAAGGGTGCCATCGTCCAGGGTAGTGAGGAAAATGCACTCAGTCTTTACTTTCATTTGATTTTTGGTTTTATTTCTTGGGGATATGAATGAACTTTGCTGTTGCAAGCTCGTTTGCAAGTAGTAGTTGATTCATGGTACTTAGGGGTGAGAGGTCTCATCATTTTGCCACTTCCCATCTGAACTCCTGCAAGGTCCTTTTGGTGACAGAAAAGCATCTGTTCTGCATTGTCCTTTACCATAAATGGCAGTTGTGCAAAGCATGTTAGAACTATTCCTGTGCCTCAGTGTGTTTCTGTGCTTTTGAAGCCTAAAAAAACCCACCCAAATTCTAATTTTGCCCTCAAATTGACAGGCTGAGGAGAGACACGGCAATATCGAGGAGCGACTGAGACAGATGGAGGCACAGCTTGAAGAGAAGAATCAAGAACTGCAAAGGGTACTGCACATCATTTTGACAAAGATAAAAAGCTGAAAGAAAGAACCTAATCCTCTTTATTTCCCAGCTTTCAAATAAAGCCAGAGTTTAGGCTGGCTGATAGTGAGTCACTGTACTGTGGCTAACCTTAAATCTCAAGGAAAATGCTGAAAGTCTGAAGGAACTTGCTGAATTAAATGACTATGGAAAAACTGGTTCCTGGGTTAGAAATAATGGAATCCATTCTAAATTATGCCTTGTAAAAAATTTTTTTAATGTAGGCTTAGGTTTTTAAACTTCTGATCTTGAATCAGTCATTAAAGACTGAAGTGTCCCTTAGATTCCCTTAACAGAGCCCTGGAGGCACATGCAGTGTTCCTGTGTGGAAAAACATTGCTGTTAAAGAAAATGCATTTAGCTTAAAGAAAGCTTGCTGCCTTCATAACCTGGAAATTGTTAGAGATGTTGCAAATCTGAAGTGTTTTCAGTAGCTTCTTTGTATCTCAGGCTAGACAGAGAGAGAAGATGAATGAAGAGCACAATAAACGTTTGTCAGAAACTGTTGATAAACTCCTGTCTGAATCCAATGAAAGGCTCCAGCTTCATCTCAAGGAGAGGATGGCTGCCCTGGAAGATAAGGTAAGGAGTCACATTCCAAATTCTGTAATGATTTGTGCCTTTTGCAGTGTGTCTGTAACTTCAGCAAATAAACACAAAGCTCTCATTAATAAGTAGTTGCTGTTAAGGCAGTTTTTTAATGTGGATTTTGAAAATAAGCTCTTAAAAAAATCATTTTTGAGGTTGTCCCTGAGCCCTGCACTGTGGTGTTGAGAAGGCAGCTTTTAAGAAGCTTTATCCTTTTTACTTGACTGGTGCAGATTGCATAAATAGGCTCATCCAGTGTAATACAGGAAGCCTAAAGCATTGGGACTTTGACCTTTCCAGTTCAGTTTCCTTTGTTTCCCACTGCTTTTGGCTGTCCCAGTTCCCCTGAGTCATCGTGGGATTCCTGCAATTTGCTTTTCTTCTCAGGTAGTTCGAGACTCGTTAATAGGAGTGTAAATGGGCTGTTCCTGCATTGTCAGTGCACATCTTGGAGCTTTCCCCTGCACTCAGTTCACCTCTTCTGGCACACTTTTTTACTCCTTCCCTTCTGCTTTTGCATTCAGGTCCTTATGGATTATTCTTCCATGCACAGCTTGAAGTTAGATCCCCCATTCTGCATCCAGCAAAACAACGTCTTCTGAAGTGGCACTTTGCTAGATGCTGGCTTTGAATTGTTTGGTCTTGGATTAAAATATCTTTGGTTTGTTTTACTAGAGGATGTAAATGATCATCTGGGGAAATGTTTCAGGAAAAGCTGAGTGTCTTTGGTTTTAAAGTCATGGCAGTAAAACATTCTGGAACGCAAATGGTGTTTCCAGACTCTTGCTAGATGTTTGCTTCCTCTTGCATTCATGCATAATGCCTGAATAATAGGTGATGTCTGAGGGTGACCCTGACTCCCTCTTATCTTCCAAACCATAGCTGCATTTGCAAATAATGAGGAAAATCTGCTTGTCCTTTACTGTAGTTAACAGCCTCTAGGAAAGTGTTCTTGTTGAGGCTTCCAGCTCATTCTTTTATGCTAACTTGGGAAGAAATGTGCAGGTAACATTTTAAGACTTTGTCCTCATCACGTGGTCTTTCTTGAATTAGTTTGAATTACTCCCTTTTTTTACTAGTTAAAACTGTGAGATGGAGCTTTAAAAGGCTGCTATTGCTATTAAACATTTATGGAACCAGTAGTATTACTAAATCCATTATTTAGAGGGCTGTACACCTGGAAGGATAAACCTTCAACTATAATCAATGATCTGTAATTTAAGATGCATTTGTGTAGTGTTGACTGCATTTTTTTTTTTGATACTCATCATGGTTATGGTTTAAAAGTGTAAAGCTTATGAGTGACTTAATTTGTGATGCCTTTAATTTCAGAATTCACTGCTTCGAGAAATTGAAAATGCAAAAAAACAAATAGAAGAACTTCAGCATGAAAAGGTAAACTCTCCATTTCTGAAATATTATCTTGGAATTTAATTGCTGCCTTGCTACATAGCAGGATCAGATGTTAATTCCTCATAAAACTTAATATTTCCTGCTCTGTTTAAGAGAAGGGAGCTGTTACTGCTTATTTTATGGTATTGTGTGCCACAGTTTTAGGAAGATTTTATAGATAATACATAACCTTTTAGTTCAAGACTTAACACACTTTTGAATAGGTGAAGTGCCTGGATATGTTGGCAATTGGCCAAAGTTTGGAGCTTGTGTAGAATTTTTATGCTGTTGTACATGTGACCTTGAACAGCAAAACCAAACAAGAAATACTTTTCATGTTGGGCATTTTTCCATAAGGTTTTCTCAAGGCATTGAATATCATGAAATGCTTGTGTAACTGCTAACATTTTTTTTAAAAAGTTTTAAGAACTGGGGAGCAGAGGAAGAAATATTTATTAGACTTGGATGCTCTTTAGCAATAGCAGCTGCCTGGTGTTCTGTTTGTCCTGGAAATGACAAGGTCCCTCCTTACAGATGTTCATTATCATCCACTTTTTATTTTATTTAGACTTTTGTTGTCTTCTCATTCATTGTATTTCTCTGCTGTTAAATTCAGAGTTTCTAGAGCATGTAAAAATATCCAAGTTAAAAGTGAATGCTTTTAGATCCTTTTGTGCAGAGAGCTTGAACATTTCTTCTTGTTTCTTATCATCACTTTATTATAATAAAATTAGTAGAATGTGAACTAATAGCTGTTTTTAAAATAAATATTGTCATTACTGGAGTCAGGGTAGAGAGGCAGCAGAATTATTCTGGGATGCCCTTTTGTGACAGTGCTGTACTGTGTGTAGCAAAAACAATGTTTTTGAAGTTGAAGGGTATATCTTAAAATCTGTTACTTCCAAGTTGCAGAGAAAGAGATAAAAGCCCTAAATGTTAATTTATAAATTTGTATTTGACTCTAATATTTTTAAAAAGCATATTATATGTATCTTCTGTTTATTTTTCCAGGATCAACTTGTATTAAATGTTGATGCATTGAGGGCTGAAAATGACCAAGTGAGGCTCAGAGCCACATCACTTCACCACAGGTACCAGCAGTAGTTTGGTTTTTTTTCCTGTTTTCTTTAAGGTCACTACGCTAAATACAATTTTGTATATTATAAACAAAAACATTTTAGTCATAGCTATAAAACTCATTTTTATAGAGCATATAAAGCAGTTTTTATACTGCTTTAAAACAACTGGCAGCGGTGAGACAAGAGCAATCCTTTGGGTGACTTTTTTTTTTCATTCATTCCTCCCTTTGTAAGGATGAAATGTTTGTTTTGTGTTGCAGCAGAGCAGATTTCAGATTCCCTGTGCCCCCCTCCTCCGTGGGGGACAGTCACACAGACTCCTACAGCACCTCCTCCGTGCTCAGGCGGCCCCAGAAGGGACGGCTGGCTGCTCTCAGGGATGAGCCTTCAAAGGTAAGGAGGGAAAAGACAAACTACCCTGGGACAGCAAAACTGATTTGTGCAGTGCATGAGGTTAATCAGGTGCAAGGAGGTCTTAGAATTGGGAGGACCTGGCAATAAACTCCTGGATTTCATCGATCCTGTGTTAGCAAGTCATGACCAGCTGCTGGTCCTTTTAATTGGTAGCAAATAGTTGCAAGATTATGGTTTGGAATTCCAGTTTTGTTTTGGTGGGGAGTTTTGATTGTTGGTTTTTTGGGTTGCTTCATGGTGTTTGTTTGTTTTTGTTTGTTTGAATTTTCGGTTTTGTTTTTTGATTTTGATAAAATTAAAGTGCAATTGTAACAGCACAATTGTAATTGTAAAGTAGACTTTGAAACAGTCCTGATTTTTGTGTCTCCACTCTAGTCTAACACATTAATGTTCTGCAACCAATTTCCATTTCCTTTCAGGACAGATTACATAAAACTGATTCCATAGTTCCCATGGAATTGATTGCAAAATTCTACTGTAATTAAAAGTGTGTATTGCCAAAATCTGTGGTGTTATAATTGACTCAATAAGCCTGTTCTGCATCTTGCAGTTAAATGAAATTTAAAGCTTCCTACATTATAGCTTTCTCTTTTTACTTTTCTCTAAACATTGCTGTCTTGATGGATGCATCCAGCACGTAAGTGCACTTACAGAAATTATTTTAAACATCTTGATAAGCAGTAGAGATGTCACATTTTTCCCATCTGAGCTTGGATTTATCTCTTTAATGGCTTCTTGCAGGTTCAGACCCTGAATGAGCAGGACTGGGAGCGGGCCCAGCAGGCCAGTGTGTTGGCAAACGTGGCACAGGCATTTGAGAGTGATGTGGATGTGTCTGACGTGGAGGACGACAGGGAGACCATTTTCAGCTCAGTTGATCTGCTGTCACCAAGTGGCCAGGCTGATGCTCAGACTTTGGCCATAATGCTGCAGGAGCAGTTGGATGCAATCAACAAAGAGATCAGGTACAGCCTGTCTGCTGTGGAGTTTTGGGTGAAAACATGTTGGAAAATGGTGATTTTTTTTTTTCCATGGTTGCCTGCTAAGTGCTGCTGCTTTCAACACTGTGCTCCGTGTGCAGGGTCCTTGTTGGAATGCTAGAAAGATTTAATGCTTTAAAGATCAGATTTAAGATTTTAGTATGTAATAATACATGGGAGACAAGACAGAGGGCTTGGGGTGTTGTCTGAGTCCTCCTTCTTCAGTCTTCATAGGTTTAGGTGGTTTTCTGTAATTGGGTGAAAAAGGTCCACATTGTGGGCCTTGGTGGTCATTACTGGGTCAAAAACATAAATAATACAGGTGTCACCTTGGCTTTGGCTAATTATTGCTTAAAAGACCTTGGGAAGAGTTAGAAGCACTCCATTTTATCTCGTTTCCCTGGCTTGCTCTAGTTAAGCTCACAGCTCATGAGCCTGTAAACAGATAATATATAATATACAATAATATAATAATATATAAAAATAATATAATATTATCTATAAGTGATATTATATATAGTATAATATACAATAACATGTATAAATAATATTATATGAAAACAAATATATAATATAAATATATAAGCTATGAATACAATATAAATACAAAATATTTTTAGAAATATACAAATATATAAAATATAAACTATGAATACAATATAAATACAAAATATTTTTGTCGAAATATACAAATATATAAAATATAAACTATGAATACAATATAAATACAAAATATTTTTGTCGAAATATACAAATATATAAAACATAAACTATGAATACAATATAAATACAAAATATTTTTATAGAAATATACAAATATATAAAACATAAACCACGAATACAATATAAATACAAAATATTTTTGTCGAAATATACAAATATATAAAACATAAACTATGAATACAATATAAATACAAAATATTTTTGTCGAAATATACAAATATATAAAACATAAACTATGAATACAATATAAATACAAAATATTTTTATAGAAATATACAAATATATAAAACATAAACCACGAAGACAATATAAATACAAAATATTTTTGTCGAAATATACAAATATATAAAACATAAACTACGAATACAATATAAATACAAAATATTTTTGTCGAAACATACAAATACATAAAACATAAACTACGAATACAATACAAATACAAGATATTTTTGTCGAAACATACAAATACATAAAACATAAACCAGGAATACAATATAAATACAAGATATTTTTGTCGAAATATACAAATACATAAAACATAAACCACGAATACAATACAAATACAAAATATTTTTGTCGAAACATACAAATACACAAAACATAAACCACGAATACAATACAAATACAAAATATAATATATAATAAACATTCCCAGTCCAAACTTGACATCTTCATCTCCCGTGTTACCCATCCTGACGTTGGCAGAGAACAGAACCCAAACCCCTTACCCTTGTCAGAACATGCCCATTGCTCAGAGCCTCTCTGTCCCCCCTGCAGGCTGATCCAGGAGGAGAAGGAGAACACGGAGCAGCGGGCGGAGGAGATCGAGAGCCGCGTGGGCAGCGGCAGCCTGGAGGCGCACGGCCGGTTCCGCTCGCTGGGCTCCATCCCGCCTGCCTACGGCGGCGGCGGCGGGGCCCTGGCCGGCTCCTCCCCGCCCGGCAGCGGCCGCTCCACGCCCCGCCGCGGCCCGCACAGCCCCGCCAGGGAGGTGGACAGGCTGGGCATCATGACCCTGGTGGGTATCCGCAGCCCGCAGCCTCCTGGGCAGAAGGAAACGACCTTTTCTCTGGGTTGTTTGGTTGCCCCGTCCTCTCCTGCTTACTCGGCTGTGTTTTTCCTTTCTCTAGGTTTTGCTACTGCTTCCTTTCAACTTCTATAAAAAGTGTAAGATACATAATGATTAGGAAAAACGTTCAGAGCTCGAGTCTAGTATTTGGTCAACATCTCGTGCCTAAGTATTTATTCCTTCTGTTGTTCTGGTCTTTCTTCAGACTCCTCCTTCTAGAAGAAATAATGTTTTCTTTTCAACTGCTTTCTCCCTCTGCTTTAAACTCGATTTTTAGCAGCCCACTATTCCACTAAACACTCAAGCTAAAAAGTGATTTGCATATTAATCTTGAAGATTGGGATGGTACCACTGCTGTTTGAATATTACTGAGTGCTAGTGTCCTGTTTTAGGCTATTAAAGTCTGATTTTTTTTTTTTTTACCTATCTGTTAGACCTTGTGGGTCATAAAGTAGTTTAGTCTTAGGAGTTCCGAGAAAGCAGAAGATGTTTTCCTTCTTTTGACATTCCTATGACTGCTGAGGAAGATTAATCCTTCTAGGAGCTGCTTAATGCATGTAAACACATCTGTAAAATTAAGATACAAATTTCCCTCTTTCTTGTTGTTAAATAAATATCAAAAAAAAGATCAGTTAATACCAAGTATTTCAGCTAAGTGATTTTGCTGGCTTTTTAAAATATATGTATGCACACACCACAAAGTCTGTATTTTTCATAAAAGGGAATCATTTTGCCTTCTTTGAATTAAAATAAAAATCATTGTACTAGCTCTAGCCATATATCTGGAGTCAAGCATTCTTCCTCTTAAAAAAAACTATAAAAATTCAGATTGTGGAGTGCTTTGTCTTCTAACATTTCACAATAATTAGTTAAGCTAAATGCTTCTCATGCAGAAAACTATATGCAAATTTAAGTAGCTCTTTTCCCCAAAACTAGATCAGGAGAATGTGTCTTGTCTTAAATCCAATGCAATTGAATAAAAGTGTAATTAAGTTCACTTTAGATCCTATTTGTGCATCGAAATCACTTCATCTGGTGTTTGCAGTTGCATTTGATGGGTTTTGTACCTGGCAACTGATTTGTGAAAGTTTGAAATCAAGAATTAGAGAACAAGAGCTTTCTAGAAACTTTAGGAAGAGCTGGCATGAATTATTAGACTGAGTTCTGCTGTGTCTTCCAATGTTTTAATAGAGAGCTGCATTAGGTTTTGATCATGTAGGCAAATTAGCCTAATGCCAGTGGTTATGCAGCTCAGTCAGTTGAAAGCCCCTCATGATTAAAAAGCATCAAGATGATAAATGGTGAAGCCTACAGCTCTCTTGAGCAGTCCTTGTGGGCAGTTCATTCCATGTGGTGAACATTTTCATTTTTATGCACATCAGATTTAATGGGTGAAAGAGCCAATAATGATAAAATGAGGCTGCAGTGCTTTGTCAAGAGCTTGAGGAGGAACTAGATCATCTTTAAAGGTCCCTTCTATGATTCAGTGGACTTATGATTTATTAATGTAGTACTCTGCAGTCAGATTGAACAAAACTTTCCATATTAATGCTGCAAAATTTACATGTATTCTAAATCAAAAACAATTACAACTTATTCTTAGTGGGAGGGAGACAACATCCCTCCCCCCTGTCCCACTTCAAAAGGGACCAACTTTATTTTTGGTTGCAGCCATTTTAAATAATGAGGGCTATTAAACAAATGATCTAAATTTAACTTTTGTCAGCATCAGCCTGAATAAGCTGTTTGTGTAACTTTTGCTCTGTGCACTGGCAGAGGTGAGCACTCCCTGGCGAGTGAGGTCCAGTGGATGGAGGATAAAATAAAAGTGGTGGTGAATTCCTGCTCAAACGTTCCAGCACTTGAAAGCTGTAAAAAGAACAGAATCCTGTTACTGTATAGCAATGGGCTATTGTTGGCATTTTTTGTCATCTTTGACATTATTGAAGTCTTGGCTGCTTTTTGTGCAGAGTAGGAACCAGCTGCAGGAATCCCTGGGTTGTGAGGAGGGACGAGTGCAGATGATTTATTGAGGCTGCTGTGGCTGACCTGGAGCTTCAAGGCAGGCCCTCACCTTTTCAAAGCAACACCTTGCACCCCCACACACTTTATTGGGGTTTTTTTTGCTGCAAATACTTTGTGCTAATTTGCCAACAGTCCCAATACACTCAAACATCTCTGGCACTTTGGTAGATAACCAACTCTGGGTTTTTTTTGCTTCCTTTTCCTCATTCAGGGATACATTTTAAGTAATCTGTGATTGAAGGAGTACTTCATACCCAGTATCTCTCTGTGCCATTGTTGTAATTGTTGTTTATATTCTCCCTAAAATGTTTTGTCTGTATTAGTTGTCTCAGTCTGTGCTGCAGTTTACAATAAATACAGCTTTTCCAAATTTCTTTTCTTTGCATGCATCTGTCAGCCTAGTGATTTAAGGAAACACCGTAGAAAGGTAAAAACCTTTCGTTTATTTCATGGTGTGCCCCTTCATCTCCCTCCCTGTCCCCAGACTCATTAGTGGATAACAGGAGCATAAAGCATTTGTAGGGTAGCTCTGTAATAAAACAAGATTATGGTTTATCATTTTAGCCTAAGTGTGGGTTTGTTTTGTGAGTTTTTGTCTTTGTTTGTCTGTTTTTGCTGGTGTGGACTGTTGTGCTGCTTTCTGTTTGCACCCACTGCTTTGCAGTCTTCATGCATCAGTGCTTAATTTTAAAAGCTGTCAGTGCACACACAAATAAGTTCTTCTTTCTGTTACTCAAACTTTGGTGGCCACAGGTGTGTAGAAACTGACTTCACAGAGTCAGTGATCTTGCTAATAATTCTTTCCACGGGTCTCTTCAGTTTTTCTGTCTTTGCACTTGCTTAAACTGGGGACAGGTATATTCATTTTATGGTGCTGAAGGCATTACCTCAGTTCTTAGCCCTAGAAATGAATAAAAGAGAAGTGCTGCTTTCTAAGACTGAATTTAGTAGTTTATCACTGAAGGTAACAAGAAATTCAGAAAGAAATCAAGGAAAAAATTGAATGCTACGGGCAGGAGCGATCCTTTAACACTGAAATAAAATTCTTCCTTTCACTATTTCGTGTAGTTATTGGTATTGCCTTCACGTTTTGGGGTTGCCCCTGAAGTTTTCCTTCCTTTTCCATCAGTCTCCAGCTTCCAGAGAAGAGGTACGAGACGACAAAACCACCATAAAATGTGAGACATCCCCACCTTCCTCACCTCGGTCCTTGCGTCTGGACAGGGTCCAGAAAGGAGCTCTGCACACTGTGAGCCACGAGGATATCAGGGACATTAGGAAGTAAGTAGCTGGGAATCAATCACTCAGACCTGCCAGGAATTCCAAAGCATCAGAATAGAGCCCCAAACTGCAGAGCTGTTCAGCCTGTAGGATTTTAGTTTGAGTGTTGAAGTGTTTCTCGAAATTCGTGAGTGTGAATACATAAATGGGTGACTGTGTTACACAAACATTAAGAATGTAGATTTTGCTAATGCTTGAAAATGGCTTTATGGGAATTCTCTTGCTACTCAAAGTCTGCATTAAGTTTGCTTCATGCTTGGGATATGAAAAATGTAACTCTTAACTCTTTTTAAGTTGTTATTTAGCTATAAATTGAGAAATTACTTGCAAAATTGCCACCACTTCGATTGACAGATAGTCTTTTCAAAGTGAATCTTTTCAATACTTGAGATGGATTCCACTCAAGTATTTCAAACTTTGTCTGCCCCCCTTCAAGACAGGAACTTGTGCTGTCAACATTTCTTTTCATAACTCAAAAAAGCTGAAATTAAATGTCATTAGTGAATTACTAAACTTCAATTAAATTGCAGAGAACCCAGACTTAACTCTGGTGAATTTGTTGTACGTGGGCTCCTTTATGACTTGTTTTTGGTACAGTTCAACAGGTTCACAAGATGGGCAAACAAGTAATCCTAGTAGCAGTAACAGCAGCCAAGATTCCCTTCACAAAGCCCCCAAAAAGAAGGGGATCAAATCCTCCATTGGTCGCCTGTTTGGCAAGAAGGAAAAGGGACGACCTGGACAAGGAAGCAAGGAAGCCCTAGGACAAGGTTGGTTTGATTTTTCTTCCACAGTGGCAGAGATGCCTTTTGTGGGGGGGCTTGGTTTGACACATTCCTGCCCAGTAATATTACAAAGGATTAAATTGAGAGGGACTTGAGTTTGTGGGGTTTTTTTTTGTAGGTGGCATGGGAGAAGCAGATGGTTCCTCTCAGGATGCATTAGGTCTCAGCAAGCTTGGAGGTCAGGCAGAGAAAAACAGGAAAATGCAGAAAAAGTAAGTTCTCAAATCTTTTTAATCCTGTGTTATTCGTGTATTGCTTTGTTTAAAAATGCTGTGGTTTTATTTTTTTAGTTTGGTTTTGGGGTATTTTTGCCTAATATGGTGCTATGGCTTCTGTACTTTTGGAGGGTTTTTTGTTGGTTTTTTTGGGGGGGTTGTTGTTGGTCGTTTTGGTTTTGGGCTTTTTTTTGCTATTTTTCCAGAACATTAATAGCAGTATAGATCATGGTAAATTTGAAAGGAATTTAAGCTGAAAACCTACAATTGGACTGCTGTAATAAAGAAATTTGGAGATAGAAGTGAACTCTTACCAAATTCCCCCTAAATTTATTATATTTCACACCGGCTTTGGGAGGTATTAAATATAATAAATTATAAATAGCTTTAATTCAAATGGGAGATTTCCAAAGTTGGCTTGGCTGTTATTTGCTCCAGAGTGTGGAGGAATTGACAGAAGGGAAGCACAAGATGCTTTGTGCAGACATCCCTGTGTAAAAATTTGCTGGCTCCTTTCTCTGTCCCTTTCTGTTGGCAACTTCTCTCTTCACTAGTTTTTTCACTTCTGTTTAAGATTGTCTGCTGGAATCACTCCTTTGCACCACATAGCCCTGCTTTCTTCAATTTTTTTAAATCAATTGGGACTGTTCCTTTTTTATGGCACCTTGTATGCAGTTTCCTTTTCCTGGTCATGAGATTTTTTTTCACTCTGTCCCAGAAAATCTTTAGTTCACTGCTCACCTTTGGAGAGTCTGTTTGCATGCTTTTGCTGTTTCCAGACTTGGAACAGATGAAGCAAAGACTAATCATAGGTGAAAAACCAGATATTGCTACTTGTAAAAATCCTGACTTGATGCTTATATGGTAATAGAGGAAACACTCATATTTCTATAAGTAGGATCAGGCATTCCTTGCATTTTTTCCCCCTGTGCTGAGCCATGTACCTTAAACTTCTGCTGCTTCTGTTCTGTCAAAAACCCAATGAAGATCAGACTTTCCTTGCCTTCTGAAGACAGACAGTAAATGTTGAAAAGAAAAGGTGCTAATTTTCCCTTTGAGAGGGATTTCCTGCAGTACCTAAGTTCTATTAACTAATAAGAATAATGCCTGGTGGCTGCTAATGAAAACCAGCAGTGTGTTGGTTTGAAAATTCGGAATGGAATGTGGGTTTGTTTGGATAACAGAAGGCTCAGCTGTTTTTCTTCAGACTGCTGCTCTGAAGGCAATCATATATTATTATAATCTGGTATTTTCCCTTTTATACAGTGCTTTAAAGACCATACCACGTCTTGGTTGAATAAATAGTTTTAGTCTGGTCATATCTAGAGAGTGGTAAGGTCTGTTCTTTGAGCAATATAGGTATTTCTCAATGCCAGCCACAAGTTTCATTCTCAAGTGAAACAATCCATACTCTCTTGCTTTAAGAAATGCAAGAAGTGCAGTTGCAGATAAATCATGGCTTTTCTTGTAAACATTCTGCTTTTCAAAAATTTACTGGTATTACTTAAAGTATAATTTATGGCTCTGTGGTGCAGATTGCTTAAAAGGCAGCTGTCTCTGTTAAACAAATGAAAATTTTTAGTTTGACATTGCCTTCCCTAGCCCTTCCAAAGTCCATCTCTGGCACAGCCCCTTTAGGTATTGGAAGGGGCTCTGAGGTCTCCCTGGAGCCTTCTGTTCTCTACCACTCCATGAAATTAATACAATCCTGATCTACCATTTGAAAAATCCAAGCAAGATGCTTTCATGCAACTGCTCAGAATCCTGAGGGGTGTTCTGATCCCCTCAGGGGTCAAAGATCCCTTGCTGCCTTCTTGAGATGCTCTTCTGAAAGAGTGGTAAAGCTGCTCTGAATTGCTTTTCACTCTGATATTGGAGGAGGGTGGGTTAAAACAAATTCTGACTAACTGTTTGCTTACCAATCCTTGTATTCAGCAAAAAGAATTCCAGCTACCTGAATGCTTGGAACAACGACAGCTCATTCTGTTTATAGCTGTCTCTAATCCCTATTTGCTCATTTATCTTTCTGATTTCTGCTTGCCTGTGCACAAACAGGCTGAGGGCAGCGTTCAGCATCTGCTAACAAAAACCTATTTATAGTTACAGAATTAAATTACAGTACTCAGTGTTTGTCTGGTTTTGTATGCCTTTGAGTTCAGTTTTACATTTGTCCTTCATTATTTTATTTTCCTTTTGTTTACCATTTGATGTGGTAGTGCAAGATCAGGGTAAGTTTGTATTTATTTTTTTTTTAGGGTTCTTGTGCAAGTATGATAAAACTCGTTTGGCTTTTTTAGCAATATATCAAAACCTCTATCCTTTCTTCAAAAAAGTCTGATCATGAGAGGAAGTACTAGATTCAAAAGAATATATTTTGAAAATGTGTTGCTGAAATAAATCCAGTGTCACCTAGTTGAGTGTGGAAGCTAGTTCAGTGTCTTGTCTTAATTTGCATGGTGTGAGTTTTTATAGTGGAAATATTAAACCCTCTTAGATTAGTTTTGTAATCTGGGATTTGAAAGTTGTTTAGCAGTAGTAGGTATTCGTGTTTTAAGGTAGATGTGTTTCTGTAAAAGTGTTGTTTGGTGTTCACTAAATCTGAGCTGTTTATGGTGCTGTGTTCATCTCCTGTGTGAGCTGTGGTAGTGCCAGTGTTTGCCACAGCTGTGTTTGTGCTTTTCTGTGTACAGCACAACCAGCTTAGTACTGTATTCCTCAAAAAGGAAGGCAACCCTAAATTTAAGAGAACTCACACACACAAAACACTTACCACATCCTCAGACTCCATCTAGGATAAGGATATTAGCTCTCCCCTCATGCTCTGCCTGTTTCCATCTCCTGTTTTACAACTGTTGCTTCTCAGTTTTTACACCCTGAAGCTCTGTCACTTCCATCAGCATCACTCTCTTCCCCACACTGCAGTGTTTGCTGTGTTCTGAACTTCTTCCAAATCAATCCTCTTCAGTTTCCATCCAAGAACTCTGGGGTACAGCATTCCCCTCTGGCTACAAGCTCTGCATGATCCATCCCCTTGCTGTCTTAATCCAGTGACAAAGTGAGGCTGCTCCAGGCTGCTTTATTTTCCTTGTGGGATGAGCCATGTGCTCTCCTGCCAAGAGCCCTTCTGAGCACAGATCTTTCACAGGGTCTCCAGAGGGTCCTGTGCACTCTCTGCTGCATCAGGCACCACCTGCAGCTTGGACATCATTTCTCATTCCCTGTGACCACAGCTTTTGTCCTCCCCAGCTGCTGAGAGATGCCTCTGGAATGTGTCTAACAACAAGCCTTCCCCCCCTTGCAGCAGCATGTTTGGGCTCCTGTTCCAAGGGAAGCTCAGCCAGGTTTTTTATTAAGCCTCCAGACACCTCTCCCTTGGTTTTGTCACCCAGGAGTTATTCCAGTAGCCAGCTACTCTTTTGGCACTCTTTCACCCTTCACAGGGCCAGGTTTGTGCCATCTGTTAACACTGCTGACACCACTGCAATATTTTTTTTTCCCTCACAAAGATATGGGGCTGGATTTTGCACCTATTTCCTAACTGGTATAATGGTTGGGCTGTGAGACTCAGTTGGTGTTGGCAGTTGAGATCCTTCAGGGATCTGATCAGATTTTACTGGAATTTGTACTTTACAGTGAGTGTCTTGATGGAGTTTGAAGGGAATAGTTGGAAAAAAATTCTCTGCTATAGGAAAAAAACCATCAATGCATCATTTGCAGATGAAACAGCAACTGCTTCTGAATTCTTCCTATGAGATGTTTTGTGCCTGGGCTTCATCTTGAGCTTAGGGGTTTATGATTTCCTATGCAAGAAAGTTTTTTATCTCTTACTGCATATGAACAAATTCTGCAATTAATTTTCCACTTCATGGTTGCTTTCCTCTTTGGATCCATTGAATAATTTCTGCATAAAGTCATCTCATGAACATTTTTGCTTTGTTTGTTTCTATTTTTATGTGTTTTCCTCCATCACACAATTATTTTCTGCCTACAATACCACCATGAGTTTCAAGTTGGCATCACAACCTCTCCTTACATTTTTGATGTATTCCTTGTATTCTACTCCAAAGGATTCACTCTTCCATGGTTACCATGAAGTATACAGTGAGACTCACAAAACAACCAGGAATGACACTGATATTCTCTGAACTCCACACAGTACAACCACCAAAAAGGAAGGCATGGGCACCAATTTGGAAGCTAAAGTACTTGGAAAAAACTTTGTGTTCCTCTCTGGCAAATACAGTACTAAGCTCTTTATTCTGTTCTTACCAAACAGTGTTTCATATGATCTTACTAGTTTATTTTTCTAATTTTTAAATCTTTACACAACAAAGAGAAGCAGAACTGAATGTGCTCAGGGCTAATTAATTGTGATATGAATGTAATGTGTTCCACAGTAGCAGGGAAGTAGCTAATCCTTTATTCCCAATTTAGAAATATATGTATCTTTTTGAAGTGTACAAATATGTCTGAGCTTTTACAGTCTTCTTTGGTAGTGAAATCCAGCAATATTGAGCTGCTGACTGCTGAACACTGTTCCACCTTAATGGATGGATCCCAAAATGGTACCTAGAATGATTATTTGTAACCAGTTGTCTGGCAGTGCCTTCCTCTCCTTTTCCCATTCCTGGGACATTTACTTAGGACAAATTACTGGGAGGTTCTTCCAGAGCAATAGGAATTCCTTGGTGTGCAGGTGGAGAAGTGCTATCTACTGATAAAGCAGTTGCTAGTGTATTTATTGCTTCACTGATTGCTTTTTAATATTTAGTTATCTACCAATATAACATGAGGATCCCATATATGTCTAAAAGAGCTGAATGCTGCATTTCCATTTTGTGGGAGTAGCAAAAAAGCTCCTTGTCTGTCAGTAATCACTCCTCAAGGTGCCTTGTGTATTTTAATACCTGTAACTTGTAAAAATGTCACTTTAGATCTATCCAGTGAGACAGTTCAAAAGGCAAGGAGATTTTATTTGATTTAAATAGTAAGAAAATGGTAAACACATAATGTAGGATCTTGAATCTGTAGTATTGCTGTCTATTAATTCTACACTTGCAGGCATGAATAAAGAACAGTAAGATCAGTCTAATTAGGTGAAGTTGTTTTTTTCAGATTTTCAAAGGAGATCAAGTGGAGATTTAACCATATATAACTGGCTTTCAAAGGCAGTGTAAAAATGCTTGTTTTAGGCTTTGTCTGTGCTTTCAGCCAGGCATATCCAAGCAGCATTGTATGCTTATACCCACAGTGCTAGTTTTTTGTCCTTTGGTTTATCAAACATTTTTGGCAGCTATTACTTATAGGGACCTTGTGAGCTTCCATTGTCCCTGGCAGCTGAATTGTCAATATGAAACTTCTGTGTCAGAACAACAAAGGGAATGGTGTCATCAGGGGAGATGAAAGCTGAGTTTCAGTGCACAGCCTGTCAGGATGGAGCTGCCAAGCACAGCTCTGGGTGTGTGAAGCTGTGCTGAGGTTCACCAGTGAAATGGTCACTGTCAGTGACCTGATGGGCAGGCGTGTCTGATGTGCTCACGTGTTGTTGCCACAAGATTCAAATCTGCACACGCTGAGGAGAAATGACTGCTTGGGTTCAGCTGTGCTGGGCAGAGCACGGAGCATTTGAGACTCTGATTGCCAAATAAGCCTGACATTTCCATTTTGGGTTGGGAGTTTTGAGTAGTGTGTCAGTAGTGGCTTCAGACACCAGGTTCTGAAAGGCAAGATCCACATCTCTGCTGCTCTCAGATTTCCTGCCCAGCTCAGCTTTCATCCCTGTGTGTGAGCTGTACCTGCCTGAGGGGGTGCATCATGTGAGGCTGGCTGGGAAAGGAATCAGTTAATTATTGGAAAGAGGTGGTGAAATGATGGAATTGTATCATCCATTCTAACTAATGGCTGTTTCTGTAATTGCAGGCACGAGTTGCTGGAGGAGGCCAGAAGACAAGGTTTGCCTTTTGCACAGTGGGACGGGCCCACTGTGGTGGTGTGGCTGGAGGTGAGTGATCCTCCCCAAACGAATAAAACCCCCCTCACCATACAGACTTACAAAGACTGTGTGGCTTTGGAGGCAGGAATGTTTTCCACATCCTCTTTACTTCCCTCTCTGTGTGCTGCAGCTGTGGGTGGGGATGCCAGCCTGGTACGTGGCCGCCTGCCGAGCCAACGTGAAGAGCGGCGCCATCATGTCAGCGCTGTCCGACACGGAAATCCAGCGGGAAATCGGCATCAGCAACCCCCTGCACAGGCTCAAACTCCGCCTGGCCATCCAGGAAATCATGTCCCTCACCAGCCCCTCTGCCCCTCCCACGTCAAGGACGGTAAGGAAACTCCCTGCAGCATTAAATCACTTAGAATTTCCCCAGTTTTATTTGACTGGAAACGTAGAACTGAACCTCCACTAAGAATTTCTGGGAAGGAGCACGTTATTTAAATACAGGCTGTTCCTTCCTTTCGTGGGAATTAACTAAAGGAATAACTGCAGTTTTCTTTCTCGAGGAAAAGAGAAGTTTATTTCAGTCAAGAGTATGTAATCCAAAGTATTTAGGGTATGTGTTATTGGCCTTCAAAGAATTTAAAATACAGATGGAGTGTACAAGTGTGTACAGAAATTTATAGGATAGTTGGAGGCTCTTTTAATGCAGCTGTAAAGCCATTAACTCCAGATAATTCAGACTACATGATCCAAGGAGTCACCTGTCTCTCTATAGTAAATTTAGGCACTTAGTGGAAATTTTGTCTCATGAGTCAGTCTGCCCTGCAGTCTAAAGTTATTCTTGGGGTTATGTGCTAGACTCCAAATGTATTTTTCGGATTAGAGCAGAGCCAAGTGATTACCCATTAATTAAATCCTGTCAGCTGTTTGTGCTGCTCAGTTTTGTTAATATCTGTGCAGGAAGTTGAGTAGGCTTTTATTGCATGCCATGACTGTCAGTAGCTGTACCTGACCTAGAGACCATTGCTTTGCCCATGCCTGCTCCTTACATGTACCGATTGCTTATCTGTTCTGCAACCTCTCCTCTTTGTTACTGCTTTCCTTTCACTGGATGGGATTGCTTCCCTGTGGGCTCAAATTAGACCACGGGAAATGTCTGGGTAACACATGAAGAGATGGAAAATCTTACAGCCACACAACAAACGGTTAGTTTACAGTGTTGCCATTTCTCTTCCTTAGAGTGCTTTTCCCACTTCTTGAACATTTGAATCAAGTACCTTTTGGCCTTTTTTTTTTTTTTTTTTTTTTTTTTTTTGTTCTTTTTTTTTTCTTCTTTATTTTTCTTCTTCAAATTAACGCACTAAAATTCTGGATCGTTGCTTCTTCTAATGATTAACTTTGCAATCTGCATCTTGATAGCTTTTTTTCCCAGAAGGGAGGAAAGAAAAAAAAATCAACATTGATAAGATTTGTTTACAAAACTCTAATCTGTAAAATGGAGCTCTGACTTGATTGACAAATAGACAAATTGAATTATTGGTGCAGAAATTTCTTCTCTCCAGAAAATTTAATCAGTAGATGGGGTTTGCAACTTCTCATACAAAAATAAGTGCCTTGTGTATAATTTTTTGCCTTGCATGATGCTTGCTTTATCTAGGTTTTTTTGGTATGCAGTAGATTTAGAGTCTTGCAGTGCACCATTAACTTTGACCTCCTTACTAAACTTAACCACTAATATGTGTGTGTTCTTTTGCTTTCCTTAACCACCTAACAGGAAGATGAGGAGGGAAGCTGGGCTCAGGTTGGAAACTTTACCTTATATTACAGACTGTATGTAAATTGTCACAATCATTAGAGCATGAAAGAATCTGTTTTTCCTTTAGGCCAGCATCTTTTAATGATTTTGGGTGTGACCTGGGGATTGGGAGAGGGGGAAACTGCAGGCTTATCTCCTCACAGTGCACACTTGGGAAATACATGTGATTTAAATATTTGAATGTTTTGGTGGGGGCTGGCTCTCTGAGGATGCCAGAATTCCAAGAGGAATATCTGCCCTGTGCAGAAAGTCCCTGTCCAACCCAGCCACCATCCCAGGTGTGCCACAAGATACCCTGGGCCTGGATGGTTAAGTGGATTTCTATGCACTAATTCTGTAATCCCCCTTGATTGATTGTTTTGCCTTGAAGTGGTGGCAGATCCTAATTGTATTTTCAGGCATTGATGTAGCTGAGTATTTATCCAGGGATAGAAACAAAACTTGGGATTTACCCATGATCCATATCTTTGGATAGTATGGGCTCTTCTTGCTTGGCTGCCCTCCAGCTTAAACCTGGTTTAAGTCCCATTAACTACATCTCAGCTACTCATTTGTTGATTGTCAGTGATAACAAGCCCAGAGTAAGAAGCTCTTTCATTCTTTCACCTTCTGATGGCTTGGAGAGGTGCATTTCCCTGTGGTCTTGCTCCTTTCTGGAAGGTGCTTCCTCTAGAGGAGAAATAAAGCTTTTGACTTTTAACAGAAAAATCTAAATTATTATGCTTTTGAAAAAAGGAGCTTCTGGGATTTGTTGGCTAAGGAGTGATTAGATAATCTTTATAGATGTTTTCTCTAAAAAAAAGCCTGGTGATTTGCAGCTCAAAACTGTAATGATAAGTCTCTTTTAGGATAAGGACTAGCATTTAGAATGGCTTGTTCTTCACTAGCAGGGTTTTATCAGTTTCTGAAAACAGCAAACAGTATTTTAAAAGGCCTGCAGTTATTTTTCTGATCTTTTCTTTATAAAGTCACATGAAAAACAAGATTTTCCCCCCCAGTTTTCAAGGGAGAGATTACTTGCAACATATCAACACAATGAAATTCTATGCCTTTTGCTATCTAACCATGTAGATTAGCCCTTTTTAAAATTTTATTAGCTCTTGCATATTTTGTCATGCTATTTCTTGATACAAATTGAGGCAGTTTTACTTGCTGATGGGAACATCTGAACTTGTTTTTCTCCATGAGGGTGACTTCTTTGGAGAAAACACACACATAATATTCAGTATTCTGATGTGCTTATCTTTACAGGCTAAGAATTAAACAAAGCAATCTAAAATAGCCGTTCTTTTTTTCCATTTCTCATTTCAATAAGCTTGTCCCTTAATGTTTTTTTTTTGCTTTTTTTTCCAACCAGACCTTAGCCTATGGTGACATGAACCACGAGTGGATTGGCAATGAGTGGCTGCCCAGCCTGGGGCTCCCTCAGTACCGCAGCTACTTCATGGAATGCCTGGTGGATGCTCGGATGCTGGATCATTTAACTAAAAAAGACCTGCGTGGGCAGCTGAAAATGGTGGACAGCTTTCACAGGTAAGGGGCTTGAAGCTGCAGACCTCACCCACAGTTGAGTGTTTGCATCATCTGTCAATATTTCTTCTGATTTCTTTTCCTCTGGTCCAAACAGAAACAGTTTTCAGTGTGGAATTATGTGCCTCCGAAGGCTGAATTACGATCGGAAGGAACTGGAAAGGAAAAGAGAAGAAAGCCAGAAGGAAATTAAGGGTTAGTGTGTTGTCTTCACCTTGGTCTTATTCTGCCATGTTTTCACTGATCAGCCTCAAAGATTCATTAGAAAGAAAAGGCTTTAAAGGATGGAACCATTTATAAAATATCAAGTGTTAAATGCACAAGTTGTGTCTGGATGTAGGCCCTGAATGATGAATGATAAAACACATCATTAAATCATTTACTTATGCTACAAATGTGAACATTTTTAAAACTCATACTCTGAAGTTTGAAACTAAATGTTTTAGGAGAGTGAGAGTTAAGAACATGTTGGGGAGGGGGATGTCCTTATTTTCTTCTTCTCCCTGTTTTGACATAACTTTACATCTGCATGATTTTATTATTGCTTGTAACTTTTATTGCCCAGAAGTTGATGAAAAAATATCCAAGTGACTTAGGTATTTATATCTTCCAGATTCATGGTGACTATTGAACAAGAGAAAGCAGGGTGGGAATTCATGGTTTTCCAAGATTTCCCATAGAAATTTTCTTCCCTGCCTAATATCAGAAGTATTTTCTGATATCTCAGTCTAAAAACTTGCTTAGAAAGTTCTCTGCCTGCTCTTTTCCCTTTCCTTTTAAAGCATTGATAGCTTTTGGTGGTTAACTTGCTAATTGTGCCTGAGATCATTCCCAGGAGTCACAACGAACTGGCAGCAACCAAGCCAGAGTTGTAGCTGGTTGGTTGTTTTTAGATTCCCAGATGGAGTGGGTGCATCTCTTTCCTCTAGAGAGGTGATGCTCAGAATATTTAAGTTACGATCTGCAACATCTCCCAGCAGACTCCTAAACATGTTTACTTCCACTTCTACTTCCAGTTCATGTCTGTGGCTGATTTGGCTCAGAGAAGTGGTGTTGTGATGAGTCTGGCACTGTGTTCTTGCCTCCCCAGATGTCCTGGTGTGGAGCAACGAGAGGATGATCCACTGGGTTGTGTCCATCGGCCTTAAGGAATACGCGAACAACCTGCTCGAGAGCGGAGTTCACGGAGCACTCGTGGCCTTAGATGAGTCCTTTGATTACAATGCATTGGCTCTCCTGCTGCAAATCCCCACTCAAAACACACAGGTGAGCAAGGACAAGGTGTAGCCCTGGTTTGTGCCTGAGATGTTTCGGTTTCTGAATTTCTTTCCCCCCCCCCCAGGGAATTTTCTGTAAACAAGAGACGTGTTTTGGTAACGGCAAAAATGTAAACATTCTTTCCCTAGGAGGGGCTTCTTGATGTCCCTCTGGTCTGACTGATGTGATGGAAGAAGCTTGTCTTCTTGTCACCAATCAAATTGGTCTGTGTAAAATAGTATAAAAGGGAAAACATTTTCTGAAAATAAGAGAGTCACTTTTTCAGCCTTCTGAATTCGAAGTTTCTGTGTCGTTGTTGTGCACTACAGCGTCAACAAGGCACTTCAGGCCTCCTGGGAAGGTTAAAAATTGAGCTGATTGGGTTTTTTTCACAGTTAGGAGCATCTAGAAGCTTTAGCAATGCAAAGTTGTCCATTGTCACACAAGGCAAAAACTTAAGTCATGCTTTTCTAGTTGTTAATAACAATTCTCATTGGTAAATTTGCTTGAGAAGAAAATAGTTAGAATATTTTCCTCACAGCCCATCTTCACAACAGTAATGTGAAACTCATCATTTTTGTTGTTTGCTAGTTTTTACTCTGAAATAATTAAGTCTGAGGCAGAATCGTGAACTTTCTTGTCACAACTAGAGGAGAGCTGTTAAATCTTCCTTAAATTTTTAATAAGTTACAAATTAAATTGTAACTTTACAAGTACTGACCTTTCAAGTATGAAGTATGTTTATTAATCTGATAAGAAAGCACTAAACAATTCAGGTCCTGTTAAGTTTATAAAATCATTATAGGTTACTAATTACTAATCCTTTGGAATTAACTTCCATTTCTTTCATACCACAAACTTCAGGCTCGTGCTGTTCTGGAGAGGGAATTCAATAACCTTCTTGCTATGGGCACTGACAGAAGACTTGATGAAGTAAGTTACTCAAGTTGTTGACCTATTTTATGGTCCTGGAAACTATCAGAACTGCTCAGTGAAAGAATTTAGCCTAAGCCTCTTCAAGCTTTTGACAGAATAATGACAGAAACCTTAACTTGAAACTCTTTTTCTCTGAGGGTTTCTAAATAGAGCAGGGTTTGTGTGTTTTGGTAAGATGACTTTGAATATGAAAGTATTGGGAAGATTTGCAAGTTTGGTTTTCTAGCTCACATTGTTAATGTCTAATAGCAGCACTTTGAGCTGAATCCTCTTTATCTAAAATATGAGAAAATTAGTGACCAGCATTGCAATGAGCAAGCTGTGATAGGGAAAGGCACTTTAGGATAAAGAGCAGCATTTCAAAGAACTTTGAGGGGTTTTTAAGAAATCTCATGTTAATTTTGAATCATGCTGGTGCAGAAGACCACCAAGTGTATTTACACATCAAAGTAATTTCTGTTGAGCAGCCTGTGATCTTATTGTATGAACTGCACTGAGATGAGTGTAAAACTCTGTGTGAGGCTGTTCTGGGCACCTACAGCATAGAGGAGAGAGTGTTCCATCTTTAACATCTTGTCAGTTGCTCAGTGGACAGATTCAAGCTGGTGTTACTTCCCCAGGAGAGCCTTAATTAATTCTTTGCTGCCTCATCTTTGGTGCTGATGGGATTTGATCCCATCAAATGAGGCAGATTAAGGCTGAAGTGACAAAACCCTTCTGTGGTTAACCAGCTCAGGAAACCAGCCTTAAAAACATTGGTGCTGGGATGAGGAAGTGGACAGGGGAAGGGGAAGCTCCTGACAGCTCTGTTCCCATGTGCATCTCTAGCAAGGTTTTAACAACCCATCAGAAAGCCCTGATGATTTTATAAAGTGTTTTCCTTGGAGATTTCAAACTGTAAAAGGAGCTTTGAGGGAGCAGATGTTTGCTCAGTGGCACAGGGCAGTTTGATCATGAAGATCTCTTCAAATAATGCAGGCACTTACCTCCTAATTGTACAAGGGAATAAATAAATCTGAGGTAAAGCAGCATTCAAAGGATTGAACTGTTTCTACATGGAAAGTTGGCAAATGGAGCTGCCCAGTGGGTTTATTTGCATTGACCCAACACTTTCTCTGCCAGAGATGGTGGGACTTACACTGTATTTAGTTGGTGCAGCACTCTATTTCTGAGGTGGGGCTATTGCTTGAAAGATGCAGATAAATTAATGGGGGAAGGAAAATGCTCTTGGGTAATTAAGTTACATTTTCCCAAGTGCTTAAGGAAAACCCTGCTTGGCAATGCAGCATTTAATGCACTTAAATTTCATTTCCTCACAATTACCTCCTTCAGTGGTGATACATTTACTTAAGTTTGTCAGTAATCCTTTTAATGTCAGTAACAATCCCACACTTTTTGCACTGCTAATGTTGTTTGTCAATATGACAGGATGATGATAAGAGCTTTAGGAGAGCACCTTCGTGGAGAAAGAAGTTTAGACCAAAGGACATAAGAGGTTTAGCTGCTGGATCAGCAGAGACTCTTCCTGCAAATTTCAGAGTTACAACCTCAATGTCTTCACCCTCTATGCAGCCAAAGAAGATGCAGATTGATGGTATTGATTTTGTATAATTCTAAGCATGATGTGCTTTTTATTTTTTTGCCTGAGATTCCAGGGGAATTAAGTCCAAATGACCTTTTTGCTGCATAAAAGCATCTGCCTTGTGCATGGTTGTATTTATAACACTGTGTTTAACCATAGGGTGCTTTGTCATTTCAGGGAGCTGTACTAGAGGTGGAGTTTCTTTTTTACATCGCTGGAGTAACAAAAGGAGAATCATAGCTAGAAAGAAGTGTAATTTAGGAAAGTAAAATGACAGCCTAATAAGAGTTTTAATCACATGATGCATAATTTCTGATTAGCAGCAATTAGACCAATATGAGCTCCACTTCTGAAATGCTCTAAAATGCATTCAAAAATGTGAGTAAAGCTCCTCAGATAATTTTGAGATGAGTAAAATTTCAGTAACAGGTGCATTACCTCCCCCTGCAGTGGTCACTTCAGTAATGACCATACTTGAAATCACTGTTTCATTCATTGCTGTGTATTTAATAATCTTTGGGTATATGTGTGTGCACACACAGAATTAAAAACCCAAAGCAAAAAAAAGCAGACCCCAAAAATCCCATCTGGAAGTGGAAGTGGATCACCTGTCACATGGGGGATCTTGTCTGTTTAAAAACCATATCTGTAGCAGCACAAGAATAAACTTTGACTTGAATTTAGTTTACAAAAGACACGTAGAAACAAATGTGAAATGTTTTTTTATTGGAACAGACAGGGTGAGAACACAATCTGTTGGAGTTGCCTCAGGTTCTGAAAACTCTTATTTATTCATAAAGCTCAAAAAACCAATTTTTGCATCTGATGCTACTCTCAGTAAGCTCTTCCAAATTTTAGATACTGTCACTAGCACAAAATATTTATCAGAATTCGTGTGGAAAATTCTGTAAATAAAAGTAAGTTAAATTTTTACCATGTAAAACCACTTTATTTTTAAAATACTAGATATTTACAAACTACATAAAGTAGTAAATAACTTACCAAATCACCTTTGCCAATTTCTCTGTGCTAGTTGGCAAGCAGATTTTTTTTTTTTAGAATTCTTTTTGTTAACAAAAAGAACAAGAAGTGGTTAATATACAAACTGTAAAATAAATTCTGCTTTTCTAACTTGTAACCTTAGAGTTGGTTGAGTACCAAAGCTGTAATCACCATTGCTGTGGAGAGTTTGTGTGGGTTTGTTTTTTTTTTTTTTTTTGTTTTGAAAACTAACATGCATGCTGTGTTCTGCATGTCTTCCCATGCTTCTTGGAATAGGCAGTGTATCAGGAACACAAAGATTGGATTCTGCTACAGTAAGGACCTACTCCTGTTAAAGCCTTCTCCTGGTGAGTAAAGCTGAGAGGAATGACACTGAAGCAGCTATTTATGAAATAAAGCAGCAGGGATTTTCCTGCAGGGCTTTTACACACTTAGAAGACAGTCCAGGTTTTCAGGATAGGTAGTTATATTGAAAAATCCTAAGTTTATTTCCTACAGCAAAGACTGAGTGTTGAAATGCTGGGTTCTGTCAGTACTGTGTTGTTCCTGTGAGGTTTTTTAAACAGCCTCAAAGAGAACCTGTGCTAAATTCCTCTGTAGGAAGGGTTGAAATCAAAGGTTGGATGAAGCACAGCTAGTGGGAGTGGGGGAAGGGAATAAATTAGGGATGGAAAGAAAATAATCCAGTGTGTGACACTGCAGCTCAGATTGTTGATCCCCCAAAGTCTTTGCCAGGTCAGAGTTGTCCCAGAGTTGCCTCCACCTGGGGAGCTGGCAGCAGTGGTGCTGATAAAGGCCAGCTTGATGTGCTGTAACACAAAATCATCCATGTATTCTGGCTTGGGAAAGATCTCTAGTCCTGTCTTTCTCCAGGGTCTGTGATTTTTCTGCAGCAGCCTCTGCTGTATTTTCTCATGTACTTCTCTCATTTTGCAAGCAAGTCTTGAAAACAAATCCTTTTTCTAAAATTTTTTATTTTTTATACCACAATGAATTTTTCCAAATCAATTCAGTGGATCTTGCCCCCTCACTGGTATCTTTCATGGACTGTAAAATGTCTGTCTTCTCTGCTTGCAGCTTCTTTCTTCTTGCTGCTAGCATCCCTTCCAACTCATGCATTTGCTTCCTCAAATTCAGAACCTTTTTTGCACGTGTGAGTTGAGTTCTAAAGAGTCTTCACATATAAAATGCTGAGAGAGGAAACTCTTGCACACAGCAACTCAGACCGTGCGAGTTGATAATCTCAGGGGCTCTCTTAAAGTATTTTTAGTTGCAAGAAACTGAAGTTTTAAGTCTCCTCTCCCCCAGATTCTCCTCCCTGGCTGAGGATTTTCTGTAGTCAGATGATGTGGGATGGAAATCCTCGAGGCAGAAACATTTGCCCTCATTGCTTTATTTGCATTGCAGCTGGAGATTGCAGGAGGCAATAAAGTGATACCCAGTGTGGCAGCATGGCAGTAAATTCAGTGCATCATCACTGCTGCACTGCTGAGCTCTTTGTGACAGTCTTGGAATGAAATGCTGCTTCAAACCTGCTAATGGAATCTTCTTCTGTGTTTGTTTTTTTTTTTTTTCTTTTTGTGTGTTGTTTTTGTTTGTTGTTTTTGCAGTTTACCCACACTATTTCTACCGGTGATATGCAGCATTTTGAACATTTGGAACCCTTAACCTGTTAATACTTGTTAAATGGACACTTTGAGATATTTTATTACAGAGTTTTTAATTAGCAAATAAATTCATGAGTACTATAGAGAAAATATTTTAGAATCTAAATGTTTCTTATATTTATGTGACTTCTCATTTATATAGTTACTTACTTTTTCTGTTTCTATTCAGTCTACAAATCAAATCATTGCTGATTTTTTATTCTAATTGTAGTCTTTCCAACTGAATGTACTGTAATGCTTGTATGTATATGTCCCTATGAGCAATATAGGGTTTTTGTAAATTATGCAGTTACTGTAATTATCATTGTTTTTTAATAACGAAACTGAAGGTGAAAAGGATTTTAATACCTTTGTACAAGTATCATGACACCGAGCAGTATATATTTTGTCTTTTGGAGCTCTTAGCTTAGATCTGAAAACAAGTCCAGCTTTTTTTCAGGTGAGCCTTTGTTGCCGTAGGAGGGACGGTACAGGAGCGTTGCTCTTCTCAGAGCTGTACCTCTCCACACACAGAGGACCTGTCAAGTAGTGGCAGTTTGTCTTTATTTAAAGTAGAAGTGGTTTGAAAAGCTGGGAGGAACTCTTTTAACCCTGCAGGACACGTTGTGGGAGTGATTGCCTCAGCCCTAACAGCCTCTGCTGTGTGTGCAGCGACTCTCCGCAGTGACTGAAAACAAGCCATAAACCCAGGACTGCTTTTCTTTTTTGCTTTTCCTTCCCTGAGGAAGATAGACTTCGTAATGATTCCTGGTCGTGAGCCACAGGCCACAGAGAGGTTTTCTTTTTTTGTCCTAGACCTTTCTTGCTTGAAAACACTTGGTGGAAAGATGCTGGTGGAACCAGTTTTAATGGACCAATCCTAAAGCACTGCAGCCTCCTGTCAAACCAGTAGTGAAAGATGAAGGTACAAATGGGCTAAAAAACTTAAAGCAGTGCATCTTCTAATAAAGGCCTTACTTTTCTTATTGTAAGTCATCCTATGTGTTTTGTAAACTTGTTCTAAAGACTTGTCTGGACTTCTGTTTGGATGGTTGTAGCCATTTTGGACTGTATGAGTAGAAAATGTATCTGACACTTGTAAATGGCATATTAAAAAGCCAGCAAGGATCTGTTCAGATGGTGCATTATTTATTATGCAACAATATATATAGCATGTCTTTTTTCTTATTTTGTTTTCCACTTTTAACTTGCTTGTAAAACTGAAATTCATTGTTACTGTTCTGTTTTTCTATTAATCTTTTGTGTATTTTCAGATTATGTAACAATATGTACAGTCTACTTTTGAACTATTTTTATCACAGTATTATTTATTGCTTTCAATAAAGTACTGATGCATTTTTCCACTGCCAATAAAACACTATGGAAAAGCTAAGATCTAATTGTATGCAGGCAGAAACTTTTGCAGTGAGTGGGTATTGTCAATAAAGCATCTTCATGATTGTTTGCTGCCCTGTAGATCTGGTTTCAAATGATGACCTTTCTCCAGTAGCAAAAATATTCCATTAGATGTGACATTTTCTTTGGAATTGTTCAAGTTCACATGCATTAATATCAGTTTTCTGGAAAAAAACTGCTTTATTGCCTACTTCTACTCATAGTTAGAGCTATGATTTGCATTTTAAAATAACAAACCTGACCTGTCACACAACTTCAGTGTATTCTGGTCCACGGGGTGAAGATGGAAGTGCTGACCTAGACAGCAGCAACTGTTGCTTTGCTAATAGAATGAGATCATGGCCATAGTGGTATTTGGGGAGAAACATAGGAGTTGAGGGAACCAGTGCAAAATGGGCTCACAGTAGGGCTGTTCATGTCAATTTTGATATATTTGTAAACCATTTCATTGAGCAGAAGACAGAAGGATGAAGTTGCAGAATAATGGAAGCATATTTCATCGTGTCCTCCAGATCAAGAGCAGGCTGTGGAATGCCTGGAGAAACACTGCCATGGATGCTCTAAGCCTTGTTCAGTGATGCATCTCTGTTTGTCTGGCTTGTCTGTACGAGTTGCTGTCTGTTCATTTGCAGTCTCTTTTATATTCTCAGAGGATCTATCTTTCTAGAAAAAACAAAACAAACAAACAAACCCTGAAATGGAACTGCAGAAGGAAATCCTGACTCACTGCTCAGCTAAACTTTGCTGTTTAGAGAAACCTTGCCTAGGCGTTGCTGGTCACTGATGTGATAGTAGGTGTTCAAAGTCATGTATTGTTGCTTCTCAAAAGTGAAACCAATGCGGGATAGACTTGTAAAATGTGAACAGAAAATGCGTTTATTATTATTTTGAGGCTGTAAAACCTTAACTGTTAATGGAACAATGGAACTGACATGAGAGGTAGAATAAATGAGTGAAATGGCGAAAGCTTTCACAAACTGGCCAGAGTGTGTGTGGTGACTTCCTTCTGAGTTACACAGCACAGCTGTGCTGGAGAGATCCAGAAAAACATGTCTTGCTCAACTTTAATCACTCCCACACACCCTGCTGAAAGAAAACTGCACGTGGAAAAGGCACCTGGGTCTCTCACAGTGATCTTTCGTTAATACTTGATGAAATACGACGTTTTGTAAATTGCCAAATGTGTTAAAAGGCTTTAGTTGGAATGAGGGCTGTAAAAATAAAACTGTGCATCCTGCCTGCGTGCTTCAAAATTATCTGAGTGAACTTCAAACTTGCAGTTTTTGCATGTTTAAAGGACAGGGACTCTCAAAACAGTTGTTTTAACTCTGTCTTTCAAACTGATGTAGCAGTGTCTTGTGGACAGTATTTGATTGGTCGTGCCAAAATTTGGAGAACAGGTGAATTAGTTCAAAGCAGAATTTTATTTTTGGAACTCGGTAGGCTAAAGATTGAGAGGGAGGGGCAGCAAAACTATTTTCTAGGTAAATAAAAAATTGACACTATATAGTTGGGGGTGGTACTTTTAAAAGAAACTGAAGAGTTATTTTGCCTTTAAAAGGAAAGTTTTTCACTTCCCACTGTCAGGGTTGTAGCTTTGGTGCACATTTTATTAATTTCTGCATTTTATTAATTTCATTGTTTGTTAATAGTAGGAGGCTTGGGAGGGAAAGGGCAATTGTAGTTGACTTAGGCAGCAGTACCTTTTGGTTTTATATGAGATGTTGGAACAGATGGATGAAAAGTGATATATATATATAAATGTGGTTGGTATTCATACCTGTACATGGAGGGACAGGTGAAGACTCCAAAAGGACACACAAAAGGCAGAAGTAATTCCTAAAGGATTGAGGTTCTCTGCACGTGTGTTCTCCTCTAGCAGACAGCTTTTTGAGAAGAAGTTCAGCCCAGTTTCTCAAATGTGCTTTATTCAGTTTATGGGGCAAATAGCCCAATATGTAATCCAGAAAAAAGTAACTGGGCCTATTTATAATACGAACTGGCTACATTTGGAATGAAGTTGTTCTTGTGTTCACCTAGATTTTTTTTATCACCTTGCCCTCTAGAACAGCTTGAATTTGTGTGTTTATCTGTAATGTTTTATTTCGCTGGCAATGGCGTTCCTTGCGGTCCTCCCCTCCTGAAGAAGACGCGACCAGCGGCCAAACCAGTCCCTCCTACCAGCGTGTTTTAAAACCCCGTAGTTTCCACTGTGGCATCGTTTTACTTGGATCCTCTGGGGGATCCCAGCCACGGGGGAACCTTTTGCCCACTGATAAAAAGTGACGGAAACCGCTGGGCACGGAATAGATGCGACTTCCAAAACATGACGGTGCAAAAGCGAGCGTTAATAAAGAAATAAGGATGTTCAAAACTGCACCAGCAACTCCCCTGTGGCCATTTTAAAGCTACTGATAGTGCACTTTCCGAGCGGCTGAAAGAAACGGGGGACGGAGCAGCTCCAGAAATAAATATTGCCGATAGTCGGAGCGGCTCGGAGCCCCGCAGGCCCCGGGGGAGGCGGCGGCGTTCCCGCAGCCGCCGGCTGGGCCCCTCCCGGCGGGGCGGAGCGGAGCCCGTCCCGCTCCCACCTGGAGCCGGGAAGAGGAAGTGGGAGCTCGGGAGAAACGGAAATTGCAGCAGCAGCCGCCGCCGCCAGCCCGGGAAGCAGCGGCCGGGAGCCAGCGCCGAGGAGGAGGAGGAGGAGGAGGAGGCGGCGGCAGAGGCAGGGTAAGCGCGGCGGGGCTGAGGGGGAA
>JANPWX010000448.1:611842-706063 GCA_024734555.1 Trochalopteron elliotii | reverse complement strand
TTTTTTTTTTTAAATTTTATTTCAACTCCGAAGCTGGGAACTTGAGGGGAAGCGTCTGCGGCGGGGGTCTCCCCACATCCTCACAGCGGCGGTGCCGGGCTCAGGCCGTGTGGCCCCGGAGCTGCTGCCCGGAGCTGGTCCCTAGGCCCCGGGCACAGCGGGGAGGTGCCCAGGGAGCCGCTGAAGGGGCTGGGTAGGATGATGTGTGTGGCTGATTAGTCATAGCAGCGCCGGGGAAGCGCATACATTCGAGGCATTATTATTTATAGCCTGGGTTTGTGTTGTTCGAACCCGGAGCGTTTGCTGCTTCTTCCTTCAGGAATCACGACCACGTGAGCCTGTGAGTCATGAATAGATCGCGTTTCTTCTCCTCGTTCTGCCCTGGAATCGGTGCTGGAATAGCAGGCGGAAAGCGGGGTTATTCCTGCTGGATGTGGGCCGGGAGCTCTGGTCGCTGGGGCTGCTTTTGCTCCTTGTGGAATTCACAGGGTGCAGGGTTGAGCTGTGGAAAAGTGTTGGCGCTTGTGCACGTGATTTGCACAGAATCGTGCTGGATTTCTGGATTTTCACACGGGGAAATCGTGAATTTCACACGGGGAATGCGTGTGAAATCCTTCTTCCCTGCGCTATTGTTTGTGGGAGCTTGAGGAGGAAGCTGTGAAACCTAGACTGAAGGATCCAGCTTTTGTTCTTTGAAATGTCCGAGCTGAATGGACAAAACACATCAATCAAGTGAGCATAAGAAACAAGTACTTGGGGGGAAAAAAGTTGTGCTTGGCACGAAGTGTATAGAAATTTACGATACACAGTACCCCCTTCAGTCAGCTCTCATCACTTGAATTCCGTTCCTAAACATCTTGCACATCGTGCTGGAGCACGGAAGGATGGATACAAAACATCTGTCTTAGGAGAAGTTAGAAAGAACTTGGAACTATGTTGAATTTCATTATTGAGCTGGTCGGGTTCTGCTTTCCAAGGCCTTTGGGGTTTGTTTTTTTTTTTTTTTTTGGTGAGAGATTGGATTTTAGTAGGAAAGAGTAGAACAATCAGACACAATCATGTGAGAGAAGGCTTTAGACAGAGTATTTTCAGGGCAATGTTAAACCACCCATGTTCTCGAGGTTTGGGTTATAAACTCATAGTCTCGGAGGTTTTTTGGATATGAAGTACTATTATAAAGGTCAGTATTATTATAAAGGTCAGTTTCTTAATTGCAAGAGGAATTTGGAGATGAGAGACCTGAAAAAGCATGAGATGAAACCTGCTAATACTGTTAGATGTCACTTGCTCTGCTTTGACACCCTCCTTCCAGGCTGCTCCAACATTTGCTACCCTGATGTTTGACTGTCAGTTTTTCAGCTGTTCTCACTCACACATTACCAGTTCTGAAATTTCTGAAATGCTCCATAAAAGTGGCTCATCAGCTCGTTCTGCCAGGCTGCAGAACAAGCCTGACAGAATGAGCTGTGGACTTTACCCAGGGACTATTAGTTATGCATTTAAGAGGGAGTGAGTTTGCATCCCGCCCACTGAATTATGCTTGTGTGGATTAAATAGCCTGTGATAATTATCTTTGTAATCTGTTCTTAATTAGAAGGATAAAGGTAAGTGGACAGAAGGATGGTATGTTAAAAAACTGAGCTCTAGTTGAATAGCAAAGAAAAATGAAATCCTGTCTTTGAAGTGTGTTCTGAAAAAGCTGGGAGAACAGGCAGCTTGTAGTTTGACGTTTTAGTTTTGCTTTCTAGAATGTATTTGTTTTGTTTTGATTCGTGGAGAATAAAGGGTGTAAAATGCAGCCACTAGCACCAGGAAGATCAGGAATTCTGTTAACTAGTTGCATTCAGAAGTGTTAATTAAAAGCATCCAACTTGATACTCCGGGGGGATAAAGTTTCCAGAAAGTGAGAGGCCCCAAATCATTAACCTCTTGGAAGTACTGGGTGTTGTTTCTAGAACATTGTTTGCCTTTTTATGACTTCCTGCTTCCTGCAGTCACCCTCTGTTTCTCCTGGAAGCACTGGGGATTGCCCGGGGGGCACAGACACTCCTGTTTTCTGTTGTTGGAGCAGTGTCTGCCTTGTGTGCAAATTCTCAGAGCTGTTGGGATTCCTGTCGCCGTGCAGGGGGCAGAGGAGGTTGTGCAGGTATAATGCAGGTGAAGAACAATCTTGTGCTCACCATTTTTAACGCCTGGGGGGGGAAAAAAAAATCACCTATTTCTACACCTTGATGGTGTGCACAGGATCCAGAATTAGCAGCAGTCTTTGGAACTGTGTGTGTTGGCTTGGAAACCTGTGTGAGCAGAAGTCTCTGAGTGCAGTGACTCCACAAAAAGGCACGCGTCAGTTTGAGCAAAGAAAGGTGACTTTGTTCTCTTTGAAAGAGCAGTTGCTCCTAATCTTTTTACAGTGCAGATGGGAGAGTTAGGCAGGTTTGTAAGCCAGCTTGAGAAGACACCAATGCATTTGGTGATGTGGTTAAGTAACACACTTTATTGGGAATTTTGGGTTGCACCTCCTCTGTCAGCTCCTGCACGAATCAAACGGGCTGGCACGTGAGTGACGCTGCTTGTCCTGCTGCTGTTGCAGATGTGGAAGGCTACTGCAGGCCACACGGTGTCTGTCAGCCAGGATGATGGAGCTGATGACTGGGAGACGGATCCAGACTTTGTGGTATGGCTTTTGGGGCTTGCTGATCCACCAGGAGCACGTTCTGGGACAGTTCCAGAGGAACTCTGCGGGGTGGGGCACGTGTCTTGGCCAAATGAACTGTCAGGAGCGTCTCCCTGGAGTGGAGGGGAAGTGAAGCTGCTTTTCTGACATTTGTGGTCTCAGTGACTGACTGCTGGAAGCTCTGAAATGTGTGTGACTGGTGATTTCTTTGGGTTTTTAACTCTCTTTTTCTGTGTGTCCCTCACAGAATGATGTGAGTGAGAAGGAGCAGCGCTGGGGAGCAAAAACCGTGAACGGGTCCGGCCACCAAGAGCACATCAAGTAAAGCAGCTCTCTTGTGACATGTATTTATAGGCACACTCCCAGGCAACTTTTAATCAGCTCACATGATCTCAGTTACTTGTGTCTTCGTAATTAAAACAAGAGTCCCTGCAGAAGATTGATTATTTGCCAGATTGCTGGTCTTTCAAACCCGTCAGTGTCTTCGGAGCTGAAGTTAAGAGCAGAAATATGGTGTAGGGACCCTTAAATCTTGCTTTGTCACTGGAAATGTGATTTTTTTCCTGCCTGTGTATCTGAAAAGGAGTTTTTTTTCTGCTTTTTTGGTGCAAGAGCCGGGGGAGAAGCTGAGGGATCTGAGCAGCTCCAGTGTAATATTTTAAGGAAATGTTTGGTCCCTTAATTCTTACACTTTGTTTAGAGCACTGCTACCACCAAACTCATAAAAAACCCTGGCAAAGTAACAAACTGAGCTCTCTGATGGAAAAGCAGATGAGTCCATCACAGAGGGATATGTGAAACAGAAGTGATGCATCTCCTGAATCCTGTGTTTCTTGCAGAAAGTGTCTAGGACAGAACTTTAAAGCAGTTTTAGGAAATGTGTGATGTTGCAAACAGAGGGAGACTGAACTCTGGTTACTTCAGAGATCAGTGTTAACTCTCCTCTGTTCTGAGGGCAGAGGGGATTCCTGCTGGCTGAATTACACCTAAGGAAGCTTAAAACTCAGGTGGGAAGTGCTTAAAGTACAGGTTACACCTTAGGTTACCCTTTTTTTCAGAGCCAGCACTGCCCTCAGTTCAATTCCTGCCAATTTTAAGGGATCACTTTGGGAAGAGGAGGTGCAGGTTTCCTTACATCTTTATTTTGCAGGGTAGTGCTGTCCAGAATGCTCTGTTAGAATTAGCCCTGGTACCACAGGGACTGTGTGATGAGGGATGATCCCTGTTCTCAAAAGTTGCCATCTAAATAGAAACTGTGGGGAAGAATTTAAATTGGAACATGAGGAAAAAAAAAATGTTTCAGGCACAAATCAGTTCTAGATAAAGGAATGTTAAAACAGCAAAATTCCCTCCCAAATTAGTCTTAAAACCAGCAGTTTCTTTTTTTTAAACAACATTGTGCAGTGGGACAAATCCAGTGTCTCAGAATATGAGGAAAAGTTTGGTACACTGAAAAATACAAGTGATCCAACTTCTAACTAAGGCGATACTTTTGCCAGCTTTGTGTTTTGCATCTTTATAAAGTTGCTTACTGAAACTTCCTTAGTCAAACCTGCTGCTTTGTTGTCTTTTAAAGCATTCATCAGCTGAGGGAGAATGTATTCCAGGAGCACCAGAACCTCAAAGAGAGGGAGCTGCAGACAGGACCAAAAGCTTCCCATGGCTATGGGGGGAAGTTTGGTGTGGAACAGGATCGCATGGATAAAGTAAGTGTGGCTTGGGTGGGGCTGCCCTGGGATGAAGTGATAATGATCAGCCTGGCCAGCACCTCTCTGAGCTTCTTCCAGCTTTGCTCTGAGGTCTGCAGTGGCCCCACGTGGTTTTTGAGTGATGCCAAGTCTGGAGAGGAGTCCCCTGGAGTCAGGATTCAAGTTTTTGAATTGATGTTTCTGGGTGAACAAAGGGGTTGGTGCATTAATGAATTCAGTATGATCTTTTTATTTGGATGCTGGGCCAGCTCTTCTGTGCATATAGAGAGAGACTGCCAGAAAATGGAAAAAGGATGTGCTGCTGCATTAAAATCAGGGTGCAGCTCTTGTGAACAAACTGTGACAAATAATGCAAGTATTTAAAATACTGGACTTCAATCAGATGGTAGTTTTTTATCTAAAGAGTTGATGGCTGCTAATGTTGCACTGCTTAAAAAATGATAATTCTTAGTATAATTCCTTTAGTCCTGTGATAAATAGGCATATCAACTTCTGGCTGCTTTCTTTCATGAGCTCTGCTAGAATAAGAATCAAAACGTTTCTAAATAAGAAAGTTTTCTTTACTTCATTTGTTTTCTGCATTCTTGGTAACTCGACAGCCTTCTAGTTTTGCTGGATTCTCATATTGCAGAGTTAATTGCTGTCCAGTTCTCAGTGGGCCTTTGAAGTAGGCTAGACTTTGAATCAGAGAAAAAGATTTGCTGAGCAGATTCAGCCACCAGGCCTGTTCTGCTGCTGCTCTCTAGTGTCAGCAGTTTATCCCTCACCTGTGTCCCTGGGGAAAAGGAAAGGAACCAAAGTCAGCAGTGTTTCCCACAGGGCAGAATTAATCATGGGGAAAAACACTCTGGTCATGGCCATGTGAGTGATGCTGGTGGTGGCAGGAGGTGCTCATGGTTTCTGTCTGTAATAAACCTTTCTCCCTTGTGACTGTAGTTCTGAGGCCTTGTGGCTGAGATGTCTCCTTGGCAGGTACCTGTGCAGGTGTGCTGCTCCTAAAGCTTGGCTTTGAAGCTTGGCCATTCAGGGTCCCTGCAGTGCTGTCATGGTGCAGGGTTTTGCTGCATTTAGGGCAAAACCTTGGTGCTGAGTGAAAATGAGCATTTCCATCATTGTGTGCCATGTACAGGAAGGTGATGGGGGTGTTTGTCTCTGAAATACAGACTGCCAAAAAAACAGTAGTTTTCTAAGGGTTTTGTTGTAATGCTTGGTGTTTGGTGAAATGCAGAAAGTGCTGGTGCCAGCAAGAAAACACCACACTTACACCTCAGTTGGTGTAGCCAAAGGGAAGTCAGGTAGAATCACATTAAACCTAAAATTTTCAGAGCTTCATGTTTTCCATAAATGTAATGGGAAGAGTAAAGGGAGGTGGGAGCCTTTTCTGTCCCATTTCACAGGTACTGTACCACAGAACACCTGCAGAATGAACAGGAGTGTGATTGTTCCAGTCAGGAAAAGAAGGGAGCTTTTGTAATGCCTTTGAGTTCAGGTAGTGTCCTGTTATTGCCATCTCCTTGATCTGTTACCTGGCAGTGACTTCAGCCAGTGATGCTTTGCTTCCCTGCCTGCTGGGATTGTTCCCTCCAGCCCCTGTGGGGAAGAAAAAAGAGCAAACACTGTAAAATCCTTAGGTGAGCAGACACCTTGTGTCCTTAAATTAATTTACCAGCTGCCTGGCACAGGATTATCCAGTGTTGGATTACTGGTGAGTTGCAGGTTGCTCTGGCCAGTTCCCAGTGCTGGCACTGGGCAGGGAAAAACCTTTTTTGCTCGAGGTGTGAGGCTCCAGCATCAATTCCAGGAGCTGGAAGGGCTCCCTAGCACTAGGTCAGTGTAACACTAGCAAGGGCTGTGTGGAGGCACTTCCAGGTGTGGAATTACATATCCCTGTGCCCTGCCACTTGTTGTGGGATGGATGGAGCTCAGCCTCTGTTCAGCTCAGCTTCTTCAGGGCTAGGATACCTTTGGCACAGGTGGGGCACATGCATCTCCTCATGTTCAGTACCATTTTGCATGTGAGGAAGATGCACATAACTTGTGATTTATGCAGGAGACTTGGGTGCCTCCCCAAACCAGTGGCAGCTGGCTTTGGTTGTATTTGTATTGTTGTATTTGTTGCAGTCCCCTGTCAGCTGAAACAGATCCCTAAACAAACACAAGGCTGTGTGTTTCACCTGGAACTCACTTCAGATTCTGCATGAGCACCATCAAGACTCCCTCTGTACCTGTCTTGTTTCCATTCCTGTGCTTTTGAAGTGCAAATGCAGGGCATAAACCAGTCCCCATCAAATGCAGTCACTTCCCTTGCCTAGGCTGGATTGGTAGCATGGCAGCATCCTTGGGGAGGCTTCCCAAGGGAGTAGGAATTTCTGGGGAAGCTGGTTTCAGCAGGAGGAGTGGCAGTGATGCATGTTGGTAGCAAAACTCACCCTGAGGTTGCTTGGTGCAGTGTTTTGTCTGGCACACAGGACTGTGTAGAGCTGCTGTCTCTGAATTTCACCCATTTCTTCCAGTCAGCTGTTGGACATGAATATCAATCCAAACTTTCTAAGCATTGCTCCCAAGTGGACTCGGTGAAAGGGTTTGGTGGCAAGTTTGGAGTGCAAACAGACAGAGTTGATCAGGTGAGTGGTTTCATCTCCTCCTGCAGCCACCCACAAGGGTTGATTTCTTCCTTTTGTACATTAACCTGCAAAATTCCTTGGGCTGCTGGTGTGGGCTGCTTTTCCTGAAGTTCAGCAGAAGCTAACACTGACTGTTAGAGAGATAAATTACTGTTTAAAGCAGAGTAGAAAATAGCCCTCGTGGGAAGTTGAGATGATTAAAAAAAAAAGCTGAAAAGAGATGTTAAATCCTACTTTTTTTTGTGTTCTTTGACAAGGTCAGTGTGAATGCTGTAGAATGTTTGGGGATGGTTTGTCCTGTATCACAACATGAGCTACTGGGCAGGATAATTGATGTCCTGTTCCAAGAGTGCCTGGCAGTCCCTGCATGGAAATGCTGGATTTCTGTCATACTGAACTGCTGGACCTGGCAAAGCCAGACTGGGGTGTGCTGCTGGGACAATTTGCCTTGGCAAGGGAGCACAAAACCCTGGCCATGAGCACAGGCACTGAATTACCTTGTAAATGAAGGTGGCCCATAAGTTAAAGAGGTATTTATGCCCCCAGTCCAGAAGGTCAGAGCAGTGTGGAAAGACACAGGAACTTGCTGTGCTCTGTGTCCCCTGAAGTGTGTGCAGTTTTTCTCCTGATGCCTACCTCTGTCACACTTGTCATTTTATTTCTCTTCCAGTCAGCTGTTGGGTTTGAATATCAGGGCAAAACTGAGAAGCATCCCTCCCAAAAAGGTAAAGTGGGGAGGTGGTCACCTCGGGGGGCACATTTTCTATTAAAAAAATAGAGTAGATTCTTTCACTGTATGGGAAGTGCCTCCTTTAGTGGGACCTGTGCATGACATTCTCAATGAATCAAATGGTGGGTTTGGTGGAACAGAGCAGGAAAAAATGGATTTCCTAGCAGTTTCATGAGCTGATGAGGTTTTAAGACGAGGAAATAGTGGGTTGTCAGGAGTGTTATTTTTCTAAAGTGAGGTTCAGGGATATGTCAGGAAGACTGGGAGTTGCTCTTTGCTATATTGCACCCTGTTGGAAATAGGGAAAAAATTTAAGGGGAACCATCATAAGCTATAGGACTGTTGCTTATCTTGTGTTTAAAATTAAACTGAATTTTATGTGCTAAAGCAGTCATACTCCTTCAGTTCTGCAATAACTTGTTTTTCCCCTCAATTGCTAGGCTGTGCTGTATCCATGCCAAGTTGCCCTCACCCTGTTTTTATTGTGCTTTACTCTCAATGCAGACTACTCAAGTGGTTTTGGTGGAAAATACGGAGTACAGGCTGACAGAGTGGACAAGAGTGCAGTGGGGTTTGATTACCAGGGGAAAACTGAGAAACACGACTCCCAGAAGGGTGAATAGACACACATGTGTTAGCAGGCTCCTTCCCTGGGGGCTCTAGGCACTGCCCATAGCCCTTGTTGTAAAATACTCATGTTTTACACCCCCTTGCACTCCTAACCTGCTGAAAGGTAACGCTGGGTAAAATTTACATTGCTGAAAACCTCGACTTCTGGAAAAAAAAAACCACCTAAAAAATACTCTGCCTGGTTTGAAGGGATGATCCAGGGCACACAGGGTTTGTCTGGAGGGTTTTTACAGCTCCTCTTGAAAATCTGTAAATCAAAGTACTCAGCCTGTGAGCAGCTTAACCACCACAGAGAAGTGATTCTAAAATAATCAGCTGTTTGTGGATTAAAACACTTAGCAGTGTTCAGAGTTGATATTGTGTTGCTGCTCAAATTTCCAGGCATATCTGATCAAAAAATCAGTGATTTTATTGAAAATTGGTGAAATTTTTTGCCATCTGTCTTCTGCTTATCCCAAAGAAATGTTTGCACTCTAGAGATGCTGACAAGAAGCAGGAGGTGTTTAAAAGCTGTTGCTGAAGTTTTGGATTTGAAGTTTACTTTGCCATAAGTGTCTTCAGAATTTTACCAAGGAGTCAGGCAGCTGGTGTTGCCCAGCAAAATGCTATTTTTATTTTCCATCCTGGAGAATGTGTCCTGAAGGATTTCTGACTTCAGTGTCTGAAATCAAGCTTAAACTGAGGATGTCAGTGCTTGTTTTAGAACATGATGCAATGCTAGCAGCCCTGATTTGTCACAGTTTCTCAAGGTGATGATTTTGTTGCTGCACACTCACAAACAAAACTCTTCCCTCTTATCTCTAGATTATTCCAAGGGCTTTGGTGGTAAATATGGTGTGGACAAGGACAAAGTGGATAAAAGTGCTGTTGGCTTTGAATATCAAGGCAAAACGGAAAAACACGAATCACAGAAAGGTTTTTATTATCTTCTTTAAAAATAGTAGCTCAGACCCTTTTAAACCTGGGGAAAATACTTCAGGGGGTTTTTGGGGGTGAGAATGTTTGGGTTGTTTTTTTTTGTGGTTAATGTGTGCAGATTTTGGATCCTCTTAAATGAGTGAATGGATTATTAACAACTTCTCCCAGAACATACTCCTGGTTTTTTATTAAATGTGGTTCCCAGCTACGAATTTCAATAATGTTTTCTGAAAACTTTCCAGATTATGTGAAGGGCTTTGGAGGCAAGTTTGGTGTGCAGACAGACAGACAAGACAAATGTGCCCTTGGCTGGGACCACCAGGAGAAGGTGCAGCTGCACGAGTCCCAGAAAGGTAGGGCAGCTCTCAGTGCCTTGCTGTTCTTTCCTCATTCTCCCTTTATGAGCATGAAAGTATGGGTTTTTTCATGGATTATTTTCCTTTTTCAGTTGAATTGTGCAAACCACAGGTCAGGAATTCCTTTTTACTTTGCACAAATAGTTTTTCCCTTCTGGATTCTGTTGTGTGCATCCCTGTTTTCATGCAGGGAGAATCCAAACCCAAATGCAGTCCTTCCTCCTGACCTATGGGGCTCCTATTCCTGTGAAAGACTTGGAGCCCAGTAAAAATAAAACTCACTGTAAAATGCAGCTGAGGCTTCTCAGCTCTCTGCCTGGCACTGCTCTTGACTAGAAGAGATTAATATTTTTTAAGTAATGAAATTAAAACTGTTCCTCCAAATATTGTTCTGTTGGGTGCTCCAGCAGATTTGTTGTGAGAGGATTACCTGAAGCCCTTTTTTTTTGTGCCATCCCTCATTTTATAACACACATATATATTTATATCCATAAATACATATATATATATATATAAATGGCTGCTCCCTAGGCAGCAGTAGGGAATGATCAGCTTTTAGCTGAAACCTTTTCTCCCTCAAGCTGTGTGGCAGCAGGAATATTCCTCTTTCCTTTAAGGAATATCTGGAGGGTGGTCTCTGTGGAGCCCATCTTCACATCTCTGTACAAATGTAAACCATGAGGCTCATTTGATTCTCTTGTGTGTTTTGGTATTTATTTTGTTTATTCTCTTGTATCTTTTGTTGCTCTGTTTTGGTGAACAAATTACCTGTGTGCCTGTGTTCATACCTTTGATCAAATGCAAGTGCATTATGCAGTATGGATGAAAAATGATGAGAAATGCTTTTTTTTCTGTGACTTCAGAATGGTGTTCTTATATCTGATAAATCATCTCAAGTTGAGCCTTTTTTCAATTTACTTTGACAAAAGTGTCTTGAGATGCTCCGGTTGTTTTTCACCATCCAAAATTGCTGATGATTGAAAACATTGCAAAAATTATTTTGATTGTCTCTGACTAAACTTCTTTATTCCCCTGCCTTGGTTTTAATGTGTCCCATGTGGCTTTTTCAGACTATAAGAGTGGTTTCGGAGGGAAATTTGGTGTACAGACAGAAAGGCAGGACCCATCTGCTGTGGGGTTTGATTACAAGGAGAAACTAGCCAAGCATGAATCTCAACAAGGCACTGTTTTCACTTGTTACTTTCTTACTCAGTGCAGCCACTTCTCACACAGTCTGAAATAGTTCTCTGAGTAGATCAACTCCAGGAATGTGCAGACACTTTCTTCTGCTTCTGTTCTTCCATGATCCAGCAGTTTCCTTCATTTTACCCTTAAAATATTACCTAAAGCACTCAGTGTTTAGTCAGCAGCTCTGCAAAATCCTGAATTAGTTCATAGCTGTACGTGCAGTGTGATGATAGCATTAGTGTTAGCAGGATGTTAATGAAGTCAGTTTTAGAGACTAAATATATTAAGTTTTGCCCAGATAAATTGGTGCAGAAATATTCAGCAAATGAGAATGCATGTGACCATTAACAAGCACTGGGCTGTGGCAAGATCATTTAAAAATGATGGTAGTCTTGGAAAGAAGTAGGGAATGTTTGTGAGTAGATGCTGTTATAAAGCTCTGTTTGTTCATTGTGAAATAGTTGGGGTACAACCCATGAGCTCCTGGTTTTCCCTTAAAGTCTGGAGCAGGAAAATATAAGTGTAGTGTATTTATTCTGGCTGAAAATACACACAGAGCTGAAGAAGATGAGGTTGTTCATTGGTAGCTGCTACTTTCCTGTGCTGTAGTGACACACACTCACTCTCAGAGCCTGAGTGCAAGCACTGCAGTGGCTGGCAGGGAGAGCCAGTGGTTTGGGGGCTGAGAGGAGAAGGGTTTGTACTCCAGGGATGGATAGGGGACATGGACAGTGTAAGGACACATTCCTACAGCTCACTGCCACCACAAAGAGGTGTTTTTCCAGCCACACACTCTTGCTGCTGCTGTTGTGCTGCTCTGGTGCTCCTCAGACATTCCCATGAGAGCACAACCCCCCTCCTGTGTGGGTTTGCTTGTTGTTTTTATCAGTGTCACTGGTGAGTGAATTTGGGAGTGTGACAAGTGCTGAGGGCAGCACCAGCTGGGAGGAAGAGTGTGCAGCTCAGGGCTGGTGTGGGATTAGCACAGCCACCCCATTTCTGTGCTGCTGAGTTGCTTTAGGCAGCTAAAGCTGGCCTAAAATCAGTTTTCCCTTTCCATGTGTGGAGCAGGAGTTGCCACCAATGGCTTTAATATTCACCAGCTGGGTATCACAACCAGACCCACTGGAATGAGAAATTTGTTACATTTTCCTGCCATTCACAAAGAGGGGGGGAAAAAAAATAATAACCCCAAGCCAAAACACCTCTGTGGTCACTGAAGATTCCTTTGAGCAAAGCAAAGTGGCTCAGGCTCTGTGATCCTGCAGAGGGCTCAGAATTGCTGCTGTCAAAGGCTGTGTTACTGAAGTGATGCATCAGGAGGGCTCCTCCCTTACTCCTTGCTTGATGCCTGTCCAATCCTCAGCTTCCTCTTTCCTCAGGGAATGCATGTGGCCCACACTGTCACCTGCTGGTGTTCTCAGGGCTCCTGGCCTTCTCTGTCCTCTCTGCATCAAAGCTGAGCTGCATTTTCCCTGGTGGCTGTCTCTGTGGCTCTGCATGCAGCTGAATGGCTCTCTGCACCCGAGGTGGCTGTTTGCAAGGGGGAAGGGGCACCCAACTCCCTGCTCTGACCTTTTTTTGTCCTGCTTTTAGATTATTCCAAAGGATTTGGAGGGAAGTACGGAGTCCAGAAAGATCGGATGGACAAGGTAAGTTGTTGAGCAGTGACTTCTGCCCATGCAGAGCAGCCTGCTTAGGTCTGCACTGCTCAGCTCTCTCTTTCTGGACACTTCTCCAGTCTAAGGGCAGAGTTCTGTGCTTTTCTAAACCTTTAAAAAGCAAATTTATACACACAGAGCTGATGCCAGCTTATGGGGATTAGAACAACCACAGCTACACAATGTATGTTTATTGCCTTGGTTTTAGTTCTGATGAGTCACTCATAAACTTTTCTATTTTTAATTAATAGGATTTTGATGTGTTTAGAGCTGCCCCTGAAGATTAATTCCTTCTAGCTTGACTTGCAGAAATGATCATTCTGTTTGCAGAGTTTTGATCCTTCCTGATTTGCTCTTGATGTTCTGCTAAAAGCCTTAGGGACAGTATCACAGTAAAATATCTCAGACTGAGTCTTGTGTGAATGTCTTCATGAATTTGTGGGGGTTTTTACATGTGTCCTTTTTGTCCTTACTGATAGAATGCAGCAACTTTTGAAGACATTGAGAAACCAACATCAACTTATCAGAAGACCAAGCCAGTAGAAGCTGGTAAGGCACTGGCCCCAAATGCTTTCTTTGGAGGTGATAATGGCTGAAATCCTGGGATATTGATGATGTAGTGCTGAGTGAGGGTCATCCAGAGAGAACTGCTGTATTTGCAGCTCTTTAGCAGCCTCAGATACTCTCCCTCCCTCCTTTAGAGGTCGTTTTGCTTTGTTCCAGTTTGTTTTTTTCTCTTGAGGCTCATCAGAGTTAAGGAAGTGAGAATAAGGAAGGAATAAGGGAGAATAAACTGTGTAGGGTAGTGGTGGGGGCTGTACCGTGAAGGGGAGAGGAGGAAGAAGCATTACACAGGTTTTTTGGAAGAAAAATAAGGTGCACAGGAGGTTTGAGCTGGGAAGAGGGAGGGAGAGAGAGGAATAGAAGGATTTCCCTGACTGAACTCTAAGCTCAGAGGGCAGAAAAGCAGAAATTTGTAGCAAAAACTCATTCCAGGCTACTTTTATATAAAACCTGAGATACGATTTGACTTTGAGTTCTTTTCCATGTTACAGTTGCCAATAAAACAAGCAGCATCCGAGCTAACTTTGAGAACCTGGCCAAGGAGAAAGAGCAGGAAGACAGAAGGAAGGCAGAGGCTGAGAGAGCCCAAAGAATGGCCAGGGAGAAGCAGGAGCAGGAGGAGGCTCGGAGGAAGCTGGAGGTCAGTGAGATTCAAATCCCACTGCAGCAGCCAGGTTTCAGTGCAATGCTGGGAGAAAAGGGAATCTTTGAGAAAAGGTTCCTTCTTTCCAGCTGGCCTTTCAAGATCCTTTTCCTCCTGTACTTCTGCCTTTGGGCAGTCCCACATTCCCTTTGGGAACAGAGGAGCTTGTGAGGGGAGAGCTCTGTGGTCCCCACATGTCCAAGGAGTTTAACCCCATGGTGAGAGCTGGTGATGCTGTTCCTTTGGGATCAGTGTTTTGGCAGGTGGAGTAGCACATTTCCAGGAGATTATCTTCCCCTAATCTTCCAAATGTTAATTGAATCTTAGTTAGGGAATTTAAAAACTTGACTTTGCAGTGGCATGGGTAAAAGCTTTGTGATTTTTGTGTTATTCATAAGCAAGATAATTCCAGGACATGTTTAGTTGGAAACTGCATCTTATCTGCTTTATGCAATTTGCATATTTGTTTGTATTAGAGGAGACTGAAGCTTGATGTAATTAATTTGTTTGAAGAGTACAGAAGGGTGCCTGGTAGGCTCTCTTCCTCTCAAGTGATGGCTTTTATTTTTTATTTTTGTTTCCCCCCTTTTCCCCCAGCTTATCACCTGCTTTGCCTGGTGGCATCACGATGTGCAGTGTGAGCATATGTTCTCTGCAGAAATGTATCACGAGCTGAATGGGAGCTCATCTTCTGTGCATCATTCTAATGCTGCCTTTCCTCCACATGGACTTGTAATACCTTCCCCCAAACACTCCTGGGGTTTCTTTATTGGAAAAAAAAAAACTTCTTTACTGCTGGAGAAAAGCTGGGAGAGGAAAAGATCATGGAATGTTTGGATTGGAAGGGACCTGAATTGTTCTGTCTTTTTTATTTTATTATTACTTTGTTATCTCAGAAATTACATTATTTCTCTCCTGTTTGTTTTTTTGCTGAAGTGTGGGTTAAATCCAAGCCATTTTGCTGGATTTTTCTTGTGCTTCATCAAAGATTCTGTTGCCTGGACACATTTGAAGGTTGTTTTTTTTTTTCCCCCAAAGCTGGTATTTAAATTTTCCCCGTAACCAGATGATTAATGTTCTTACAGCCTGAACATCTCCATGGTTAATTGTGGGATTCTGCAGACACAGAGAGAGGGGGGATGAGGTTGAGGGGAACTGAAAGGGCTCTGCTGGCACTGCCCCTTGCTCCCAGGCTGAGCAGGGGAAGGGCAGGGGTTAATCCAGACCATCCACAGAGAGTGCAAAGGGCAGGGATGGACTCTGACTGGAGTGAACTTTATTTCTGTCACAAAAGAGGGTATGTGGGCATACACACTCCCACAATGGGAATGTACATATGGATTGCATTCCTTCCAGAGCCCTGGTTGCTGGTAATCCTTGTTCTGGTTTGGTTTTCACAAATGTCACACAGCCAAAGAGTGCTCAGGGAGCTCCTCTTTGATGCCTGGGTTGAGTCAGTGCTGCCTTGCCACAAAAGGCAGGATGCTCTTTCACATGGAGCATTTATTTCACTGTGGAACAAAACCCAGCCTGAGGGGAACCAGGCAATTTAAATGTTTGATGGCAATTATGCAGTGTCTATCCTAAACTATAATCTGGATTGCTGACCCATTTCCTAAGACAAATTAGTCAAACTGCTGCCACGTTTGCCATCATTAATGGATTGATACTGCTTAATTTGTCCCCAGACTTAGGTTTGACTTCTAATAATCCCTTTGCTGGGGCCTTTTTATCTTTTTTTATCTGTAGCACTGGAGTTAAAAGTGGGGAAGGGTTTGCATCAGGAGAGACTTTTTCCAGAAAGCACAGCACTAATCTTTGAATTGTCTTCAAAGCTGGCTCTGCTCTCGAGACACACTTTGCTTTCTTTGTTAGATGTATTTTTTTCAGTGCTGTGACAAGCAAAGGAAAGGAAGAATGTTTTGCAGCAGAGTCCTACCACTACATCTCTGTACTGCCATTCCTCCTGAGAATCCTCTGGGGTGTTACAGCTTGTTGGGCCTAAACTACTGGAGTGCACAGATTCCCACTGCACACATCCTCTCCTCCTTTTTTCAGTGAAGAAGACAGTTTGGCCCTGGATTCATGGTCTTCTTTTCCCCTGTGGTAAAGAGAGGCAAAATGAAAGTTACCTGTTGAACTAGTTACCTGGTTTTGTGTCATGTGAGCAGCACAGTCCTTCTTGCACTTCAGCCTCCTGGCTCCCTAAGGAGTGGCTTTCCAATGGTTGTGGAATTGCCCTGTGATTCACAGGTGGGATGGCACAACGTGAAGCACTTGAGTGCCAGAACAGATCCACATTCTTGGTGTCACAGAATGCAGAATCAATACTGCTTTTATTTCTCCCACATCTCTTAAAGCTCCTCTAAACACTGGAATCCTGGCTGTCACTGTATAGGACCCACTTTTGTCTGAGCTCTTCAGTCCTTTGCCTTGGCAGGATGTTTTGCAGACCTGCCAGAGCTTGCACCACCATTTCTCATCAGAGGCAGTTCATCAGTTGTGCACCCAGGACATGTGTGGGCTCCAGGTTCTTTAAACTCAGGCTGAAATGGGACTTGAGGCCCAGCCAGCTGATGAGCAGAATGAGCACACTGAGCACCAGAACCTCTGGAGATGGACCAGACAGCTCTGGGGCTCTGTTTTTAAACACAGCCATGTGTATGTGCCATGGGGGTTTTGTTTCTTCCCTTTTCTCTCTTCTGCTGTGCTGCATTTCTGGTGTCTGCTCGGCCCAGTCCTCCCGTGGCCACAGCAGTTCCCTGCAGGACACGCTGTCTGTCCCTTGCTTCTGGAGGGTTGTGTCTTGACTGAGTGACTGAGCTGCCCTGAAGTTTTCCTTTCTCCTGGGTTTAGGAGCAAGCTAAAGCCAAGAAGCAGAGCCCACCACCCTCTCCTGTCACGCAGGTGGCGGAGCAGAAGGCGCCCTCCAGCCCGGTCTACGAGGTTCGTTGGGATCCCCTTTGGGATGTGGGCTGACATCCTGGGAACCCCCTGACAGAGCTCCCCTGTCCTCCTGCAGGATGCAGCTTCCTACGAAGCAGGGTCAGCCTACAAGAGCTCCAGCCCATCCTTCCCTGCTGCCCAGGAGCCAGAGGCTGGCTACAAAGCGGCACAGCCGGACTACCAGGAGGCCGTGAGCCAGCGGGAGGCAGAGTACGAGCCAGAGACTGTCTATGAGGTGGCAGGAGCAGCAGACCACTACCAAGCAGGTTTGTGTCTCACAGCAAAACCCTTCAGGGTGATGATTATTTCCTTGTGCAGGTGCTTAATGAGCAGCTGTGCTGATGGCACGCTGTCCTGGTTTGCTAAACTCTCAGTGAGACTTGCTGCATTCCCCACCAACAGACTTTAATTAGGAAATTAATAAGTGGCTGCAGCAAGGTGTTGGAGTTAGTTAACTTTGGTGAGATGGTCTTGGAGTAATTACAGTGCTCTCCAGGGTCTCAGTTCAAAAAGAAATTCAGGGATAACCGTTCCCACCCCATGGAATGTAGCTCAACATGAGAAGAAAGCTCCAAGCTGGAGATTAAACGTGTGATGCGCCAGCAAAAAGATCCAATCAACAGTTCTTGGAGTTTGAAATTGATGTGTTGGGTTCTGTGCCTGTGAGGGAGTGGAGTAGGGATCTGTGAAACTGCAAGAGTAAGATTGTTTTGAATTCCTGGGTTTTTCTCACCTCTTCTGGTTACTAAATGAGCTGTGAAGGATGAACAAAAACCTGGGCATTTTAAACAGGCCTCTTTCTGCCCCCCCACCATGCACCACTTGTATTAATTCTTCTCTTACACAGTGATCTTGGGCTCAGCTGTCCTGTCACATTTTGCAGAAGCAGGACAGAGCTGATTGGTTTTATGGAGTCCTGTGCTCAATGTCTCTTGTAAATGCTTCTTTTCATGCTTCACTTGTGTGTGATTGAGGGAAAAAGTCCATGCAGAAGGAATGGCAGGAATGAAATCTTGCATGGGTTGCTGCCTGTTTCCTGTGTGGGTTAGCAATGCAATTGAAGGAAAAGCACCACCACAGGAAAGAACTGAGGGTGTTAATGTACTTTTCATGTTTTCATTTTCTCCTCTCTCCAGAAGAAAATGCCTATGACGAGTACGAAAACGAACTTGGGATCACAGCCATAGCCCTTTACGATTACCAAGCTGGTGAGCAAAGCTCTTGTTTTCACCCTTTGGCTTTGAAATCTCAGTTCTGCATGAGATAAATCTGGGCTTTTCCCTTTGCCTCTTTACATCTCTTGTGGTGGCAAGTGTAAAGTTGGGGATTTGGGGGTTCAGCAAGAGCGCGGGTTGAAAATTCCCGGGCGTGGATTGAAAATCACCGGGTGCTGTTTGTGGGAACAGGGCGAGTTCCCCAAAAGCTCTTTTCCCCCCAAGTGCTGGGGGGCTGTTGTGAGCCCTTGCCTGTGTGAGTGCTGACCCTGTTGGGCTCTCCCTGCAGCGGGTGACGACGAGATCTCCTTCGACCCCGACGACATCATCACCAACATCGAGATGATCGACGACGGCTGGTGGCGGGGCGTCTGCAAGGGCCGCTACGGCCTCTTCCCCGCCAACTACGTGGAGCTCAGGCAGTAGGGCCTCCCACTGCTGCTCATGCCTTAATTCCCCAGCCCCACACAACCACTTCTCACACACTACAGACAGCCCACGAGGCTTTCCCGAGGATGGAGGGGGTATTATGCATATGGCTTTTCTATTTAATACTTTGCTGACGCTTTTTAAAAGGTTCACGCCACAGAAATCGCTGATAGATTGTAACTGCTCCGTCTTTCACCGAGGCTCTGGGGGTTTATCTTCATCTGGGGACGTTTCTCCTCTGCCAAATTAGCCAAGCCTTTTGGAGGACAGGTAGCTGTCTGCTGTAATATTGCATGTTTTACTCCTAAGTGAGCAGATTTAGTCAAGTGTTCCAAGTCTAGTTAGTCTTCCACTAAGCATTTGCAGCTGAGAAAATCATGGCTATGCAGGCTGTTTGCATTTCCACCAAGTGGGGAGGACTGGGGAGGTGCAGAGTTGGGGTTTTTTTTTTTTTTCCCTTTTCATTTTTTTTATTTTCTTTTTTTCTTTTATTTTCCAGATAGTGCTTGGAAAAAAAAAAAAAAGCAAAGAAAATGTTTGAAAGTTGTAGTTAATGGCAGTTAATCAAATGCTGTCCAATATTTATGGAATATTGATGTTATGAAGGAAACAGTCTGGTACTTTTTCCTTCTCTTTTAGGAGTTCCTTGGCTCTTGCATTAATTTTTTTTTTCCTCTTTTGTAATTATTTTTTCTTGGTCCTGCTCCTCCTGCTCATGTCATCCCAGAGAGGAGGGCTGCAAACTCTCTAGCACTGATTGTCCCAAATTCCTTTACTCTTTTGTTTTTGCTTCACCCTCCTCTTTTCCAGGAAAACTTGGAAAACTTACTGTGCAAGTGTTAAGTCACCCAAGGAGATTCCTGCTTGTTCAGAAGGAAACTGGCATCCAGGTCTGCAGGAATATTCCCATTGCTTTAGATGGGAGGAGAAGGCAGGAGGGGTGGGATTGCAGTTGTGTTCTGTGTGCAGTGCACCCCTGCTCACACAGGGGAGGGCCTGCTGTGCAGCAGTGACATTTTATGGAACCATTTTCGAGTCAAGGAATGTTAATCATTGGATTTGAAACCCATGTCAGTGATCTCCATTTTTAAACCAGACAAGACAGAAATTCTTTTTGTATATTCAACAGAAACTGCCAGTACTGTTCTACTTAACAACGCTATTAAACCTGTTTGGTTTTGGGTTTCTTTTTTTTTTGCCAAAACTGAAATTCCTGTCGCACTAGAAAGCTGACCACTGCAGATTTAGGGTCCCTACCAAAGATAGCAAGTTGCATCCAGTAGTGCACGTGTTCAGTGTCTGTACTGTCTGTTTCCACCTTCTGATCAAAAGGAAAATGGCAAATCTGGTGTAGCAGCCAAGAAAGAAGGCAAAGACTTCTTGTCAACTGTAAATTTGGACCAATGGGATATGGAAGGCCTGTACAAAATGCTGAAGTGTACAGAGGATCAAGGGAGAAGGCATCATGTTGAACCAGTTCTTGGATGGTTGGGACAATCCTTCATGAGTGTCACATGTGTGTCATGATTATTATTATTATTATTACTATTTTTTTCTTCCTTTCCATGGTCTCATATCTGTGTTGTATTTGCATTACTAGGGTTGGGTTTTATATGCAGTTTCTTTTATCCAATTTTGCATAGAACACCTCATAGGGATATGATTTTTGTAAATTAAATATTCAATAAACTTTTTGAACCATTTGCATGGAATCTTTTTTTTTTTTTTTTAATTATTTTCTTTAGAAAAATCTCAGCAGCAGAGGCTCAGTTTTGTCTTTTATGTGCCTGTTACTTCTGCTAAAAACACCAGTGGGCTGCAGGGTTTGTGGCTGCTCCTGGATTTTGGGAATGCTGGTGGCACCAGGGCACTGAGTGCAAACACAGGCATGGGTTACATCCAATAAACTTTTCCATCCCTTCAAAGCTGTTCTGCTCTTGTTCATGGCAGGGTGGGTCATGGCCAAGGCTTTGCTCCTCTCAGTCCTGCCTTTGCTGTCCAGATTTTACAGTTCCAACCTTGAGCTTCTCTGGGAATCTGGTCCTTGATGGGCTGCTGGAGAAGGAAGAAAATCCCAACAGCCTTTTTTTGATTCTTTAATGCTGCTGCTGATTAATGCTGCTTGTTATCCATGGATTGCCTCACCTCATGGAAAAGGCTTCATGGAGAAATTCTCAGTCATGGGCCCATGGCTGTCCAGTCTGCTGTTGGCTGTTGATTTTTAATTTAAGTGGATTTTCAGTACCAAAAATCAACCAAGCTGTGTTTCTTTTTTTTTTTTTTTTTTTTTTTTTTAACTTTTCACCAGGGAAGAGGAGCAGGAGTCAGGGGCAATCACCAGGTGGAGCACAGGGAGCTGCTTTGGCTCTGCAAATACAGATTGAAGCCCCCTGTGATTTTCTGAGAATCCAGTCTGTACCAGGAGCTTTCCCAGTGCAGCCCATGGATGTTGAAGACTCCAGATCAGCTCCTGCTGGGGTGAAGTTCAAGAACTCTTCCCCTGGCTGCAGGTTTTTCCTTGTTGGAAAGGGATGTGGGGCCTCCAAAACTCAGGCTGCAGTAATATCCAGAGCTATCAGCAGGATGCTCATGGGGTGGTGCTGGGTTTGTACCAAATTTGAAGAAGCTGCTTCAAATTCCTCTCAGGTTGAGCACATTTCTACAGGAGCTGCTGCAAAGTCCCTGGGTGATAGAGAAAATGAGACATTAATCCGTGGGCAAAAGAAAAGAGCAAGAATTGATCCATCTTGAGGCCAGGTGCAGAGTACTGCCCTGGACTGCTTCCAAAAAGGGAATTTGGATTGATCAAAGTAAATCTATCACTTGATAGATTTGTCCCAGGATCTGGGGAACTGGGACAGAAAAAGAGGCTCTACATCTTCCACTGCCTGGGCAGTGCTTCTCACACAGCAAGGCAACCCTAAAAGGAGGAGTGTGGTGCTGTGGTGCAGCTTCCCCAAAAACAGGGTCTAATGGCCAGGTGGAGTCAAGCAAAATTGATTAAATAATTACTTTTAAGTGGCCAAAAATTTAAAATCATCTGTTCCAACTATTTCTAGCAGAATTCCCACTTTAAAAAAAAAAAAAAAAAAAAGAAAATGATCCTTAGAGAGTTGGGCCCACGTGACCTCCCAGGCCAGTGTTTGCAGTTCCCCATGCCAGGTTGGTTTGGCTTCTGGAAGTTTCAGGCAGCACAGCAAACGTGCTCTGTGACAGAGATACTGAAACTGAAATACTGAAATTGAAAGCTAAACAAGATCTGCTCATTCTCTGGCCTGCAAACTCCACTGCACGAGGAGGAGTCCTAAGTGAGGAATAAACATCAGGCTAACAGGAGCTGAGGCATTGCTAGGAATCCCATTTGGATTTTCTTTTAGGAGGTCTGGAAGGCCTGGAGAAGCTTTGGAGAAACTCTTGTGTTTTACTTTCCTGCCTCCCCAGTGCAGTAATTATTGCCACCAGTAATTATTGGCCTTTCTTTGAAAGCAAAGCACAGGCAGAGTGACCATGGGCAGGTCAGCAGGAGTCCAAAGACATTCCCAACACAGCCTTTTGTTGGATCTTGGCTGAAGCTTTGGAAGGGAGGGAGCTGTTCCCTGCCAGATCCAGAGCTGAGAGCAGCATCTTGTTCCTTGGGGGGAATTCACCCTGCCAAAAACCACTCAGAGCTCTTGTGTTCCACACCAGAGCCAGGGGCAGCCAGGTCACCCCAAATAAAACAGGGAAAGGGCCTCTGTGGGCAAGGTCAGCCAAGGGAGAGCTGCAGGAGGGTCAGTTCTGCAGCCAGGTTGTGGCACTTCTGGTTTATTTTTTCTTGCCAAGGTCGGGATGAATAATACATGGGAAACATAGATTTCAAGTTCAGACTTGGATGTTTATTGTTTCTTATCTCTTTACAGACTCACAAGCCATGAGGTCTAACTAGCAAGTTAGAGGAATGAGGTAAAATGGAGAGTTTCTAACTCTTTCCAAGGTTATGTAAGCAATAATGACCCAATAACAAGATAACACCTACATTATTTATATTTCTGACCCAATAATGACCATCCAAGGCCTACAATGCAGGCCCTTTTCACCCAGTTACAGAAAACCACCTAAACCCATGAAGAAGAAGAAAGAAGAAGGTGAAGAAGAAGGACTTAGACAACACCTAAAGTCCTCCATGTTGACTGACACGCATTACTTTATACTAAAGTCTTAAATGTAAGTTTTTCACCCTGTGAGATCACACAATACCCTTCAAACCACACACCCACATCCCCAGTGCCATCGCTCAAATTTGGAAGCCTGTTCCAAGGCCTGAAGTCAGACGTGGTGCTTGCTTGAGGGTCAGAACCTTTTAGCACAGAAAGCCTGAAATTTCCAGCCTCCAGAGTTCCAACACCAGGCTGTCCTTTCCTTGCTCATCCCCCCCAGCAGTGTGTGCTCACTTAGCCTTGTCCTGCTCCTGCCCCGTGTTGGTGCCACATCCCTGCTCCTCTGTGCCAGGCAGCCCTGGGCACTGGCACATCCCAGCCTGGGAAGTAGCCCAAGTTCAAGATCAATTATTATTGGAATTGTGTAGGATTATTCAATTATTTAAAAGCCACATCGATGTGGCACTTGGGGACATGGTTTGGTGGAGGGCTCAGCAGCACTTGGGGGAAAGGGTGATCTTAGAGGACTTTTCCAACCTGAACAATTCCCTGGTTATTCCCAGGCACACAGAGTGGCTACTTCAATTCCTGGAAAAACACAAGCTGCCATCTTACCTGCTTGCCATCTGAATTCATCTGTATGGCACCTACAAAACAGATTAAAATTCCTCATTGACCCAGCCTCTTATGGCTCTGCCTCCCTTGTGTTTGCACAATAGTGCAGAGAGCTTTTATGTGCACTGATAAAAATAAAGGCCATCAAAATCTCAGACTCAAACACAGCCTGGGAGTATTGCAGGTTGATAACAAGATTTCTCTACTGTATATTGGGTGTTATTTCCAGTGCAGTCTGGAGACAGATCCTCCAGTGAGTTCTTTCTGAGTTCTTTCAAAATTACATTGCTGCTGATTTGCACTGGAATCACCTTTTCCTTCTGTAAAGCCCAAATATCAGCCTTGGCCTTTGGCTTTTGTAGCTGAAAACTGTAAACAAATCGAAATGTTCTTGTGTTTAGATTGGATATCATGAGGGAAAATATGGAATTTTATCTATCCAGGAAGAACAAGAGAGATCAGTCAGGAAAAAGAAGGAATTTTTTATATTCCTGAATATAAAAAAAAATAATAGTTTTAACATAGTGGTACAGCAAAAATATTCAACAGTTCCCAGCCTTAAACCCCAGACAACCCAGAGCTTATTTCTGTGGGAGGTTTTATTTGATATCCCTGCACTCCATTTACAGTGCAGGGATAAAACTGAGTCTTGTAATAAACCCAAGAACCTCAAATAATGAGATAAAACTTGTGTTTTCAGTAGTGTGAGTGAGCAATATAATGAAATATTTGGCACAGTCCACTGGTGTCCTGACAGGTGGCCCTGTTGCCCTTTAGAGGACAGTGAATCATCCATAACCACACATTTGTTTCTGGGGTTTTTTTAAAATGAATATTGATTTTGCCTTTCAAATCTCCAAAATCCCTCACAGGGTTTCTTACTGTGGTTAATTAGACAGGGTTTTTTTACAGTCTGATGGAGCATCCTTACTTCAGAACTTTACCTTTGTCTGTTTTTTAATAATGTAAATAAAAAAGGAAATGCATATGTTTTGCTAAAGATTTTAGGTGTTATAGAATCTGCTATAAATTTTCTGCTGTCCTTGCAGACAAGCTGAATAAATCCCCCAATGATCTTTAGCTCTTTTCTTTGTTTCCAGAACAATACAAGCCATGAAAACAAACAGAACCTGAAGGTAAGGACTAAATGGCTCTTGTTAGCAGGAACACTGGGCCTTGTGCAACCTTGAATTTAATCCCTAAGGAGCTGCAGATGACTGTTTTATTTGTTTTGTTTTATTGCACCTATTTTGTGCTGACAAGAGGATGTAGAGCTGTGCAGAAGTGGAAATTTTATCTTTCCTGGACAAATTTTTGCCCCTTTTCCCTGGAGTTCATTAATGCTGCAGCCAGGCTTTAGGTCTGGCATCTTTTAGGTGCAATATCCCAGGTTTTCTTTCTTTGCTCCTGAGCTTCAGTGTTAATTTAATTAACAGTTTTCAACAAAATCATAAAACCCTGGAATGGTCTGGGTTGGGAGGGACTTTAAAACCCATCTCATTCCCCTTGCCTGCCATGGCAGGGACACTTTCCCCCAGCCCAGGCTGCTCCAGGAAAGGCTTTGGGATCCCTCCATCCCCTTTTTCTCAGCCCACAGCTCTGGCAGAAGAGTTCACCAGAAGGTGCCCCAGGATAAATGATTTGTGTGCCATGAGGAATAAATCCCAGGCTGTCTCCTGCAGGACACCCCAGCACAGCCCCATTCTCCTCCCCATTTGGGTTCCTCCCCAGTTTCCAGCCTGAATCCATCCCCAGCTGCTGACGGGTCATTCCAGCACCAACATTCCCCTCAGTCACTGCCCTCCCCTGGCAGTTCATCCCTCACGTGAGGGGAAAAATCAGACACCTCCTTCCAGCCTCCCATTTTCTGGTTAAACAGAGCAAGTCCTTCCCAGCACAGCAGATTCCCACCCTGATCCTGCTGGTCCCGCTGCTGCCGAGCTCCTGTGACCTCCCCCCAGCCACTGACATCCATAAGGATTTATTCCTTATTTATTCCTGGCCTTTTCTTTCTTTTTTTTTTTTTTTTTTTTTTTTTGTGGCTGAGTATTGTGCATGTCTTTTCCAGGCCCAATTTCTCCTCTTCCCTCAGACAGAGCAGTCCCGTGGAATTCCTGGTGGGATTCTCCTCTTGCTGCCTGTGCTACAAGCAAATTTTCCCTGTTCCCGTGGCTCTGGCCTTTCCAGCTGATTTTCCCCGGGATAAACCTGGGGAAACAGCACAGATGAGCTCTGCTGAGGGTGGCTCTGTCCCCACGGGTCACAGAACAGCAGCAAGGCCAGCATCTGGAGCAGGGATGTGCCCGCAGGACAGAGCCAAAGGCGTGTCCCTGGATGCACAGAGAGGGGAGGAATTGGCCTCTGGAAGAAAACTCCTTTCCTAAAAAATTGGAAAGTAGCTTCAGGGAGTCATCTGCCCTTGGTTTGTGCCTTCTCTGCGAGTGTTTTTGGAGATTTCAAATGGCCTCAGGTGAAGTGTACACCTGTGAATGTCTCTTCTTGGGGCACTCAAAGTCTTTACAGGTGAGCCAGCTGAACCTACAGAATGCTGTGCACACTGAAGGTGACACCCACTGCTTTGGAAAGGAAGGAAATTGCTGAGACAGAGCAAATGGAGAGCAGGGGATGCAGCACAGTTTAAAAAAAAAATAAAATCCTAAAGGTCATAGTATTTCTTTGCACTGTTTGACTATGCCCAGCTAAAAATGGAGTGATTGTTGTTCACTTGTCAGCACCGTGACAAGTGAATGGTTAGTGATGAATACATCAATAACAAAAATGAGAAAATGAGAAGGGGGTTCTGTCTCAGCCCCCTTTCTGCCTGATCTCTTTGGAGGCCTCTGCAGGTCTGACCCCAAAGGAGAGCCCAAGCTGCACCACGGGGTCACAACAAAAGGACAGAAGGACGACACAGCCCCAGCAGTTCCTCACTGGGGATTTTCTAGGGGTGGGTTGGGTGGGGAGAGCCAGGCTTGGCCATTCCCTGAACCCAGCAGGGAACCCTCAGAGACATTGGGGCAACGGGAGAGCACCAGGGGAAAAGAACCCATTAAAACATGAGGTAGATTTTGAGGTTTCTGTATATTGTATTCTCTTCAGATTTCCAAAGCAAACAGGTACACGGCGACATTGATTCCAGTACAGGTTTAAGCACATGCAACACTGGTGTCCTATCTGTACATTGGTTTTTTCTAAGGCTGCCCAAGGACCTTTACATTGAAAGCGTACAAGAACTCACACACACGTGCACGGATTCCTCCTGGCATCAGTTCCTGAGGAAAAAAAAAACAACTGGAATTTTTACTGGAGAAACCAAACTTCAGCACTGCAAGTGCAGCAGGGAAATCCCCCCCCAGCTGTTCTGAACTGCTTCCCAACCTCAAAACTCACTTTTTTTTTTCTTTTTTTTTTTTTTTTTTACAATTTGGAGCTGAACAGGCTGTTGTTCATCAGGTTGTAGTGTCAGAAATGGTTCAAAACAGTCCAAGGTTTACAGTACTGGAGACAAAACCTATATTCCCATTAAAAACCATGCCGGATGCAGATGAAGTATCACATGGAGATGCTGACGTTCAAAACAGAAAAACTGAGAAAACATAAGCACAGAGAGACCAGAAAACACATTAAAGACTTCTCATTAATGTATAATTTGTGTAATTATACAGTCAGCCTTTCTGTGACTTAAATGCTCAGGCCAACCTAATTAATAACAATACAAAATTTTCTAAAACGGCTTCTTGTAGAAAGAATGACAAGTAGTTGAAAGTAAATCAGTAAATAAACATTTTTAAAGGTCTGATATTGCTCTGAGACAGTGTCCATCAGGTTCCACTAGATGTCAGTGGCACAGAACCAGTTTGTGGCAGACTTGATGGCATCAAGTCCACTTGGTTTGTTTATTTATTCATCATCGTTACCTCGTCTGTGAAACACAGCCCACGTCAACTGTACCAACCCCCCAGGATTTATGGCAGTGAACTGAACCCAAAAATAACAGTCTCATCTCATTTTTTTTTTCCCCCTTCTTGCTCGATTTGAATAGAAGACTAGAAATCAGGCTCACATTGCTAAAAATGTGGCCAGATCAGGTCTGAATCACTGCAGCTCCTCAGTGTGTCCCAAAGCAGTGACAAGGAGCTCACTCCCAGCCCAGCACTCTCTGTTTGTCAGGTACTGAACACCTTGAAGATAAAGCTTTTTTATGTGAAATACAGTGTAGCTGATCCAGGTGGAAAATTATAAGGCACGTACAATTTTTTTTTGTTGTTGTTTTGTTTTGTTTTGCTTTTTTTTTTTTTTTTTTTGTAAAAAACACACATTCTGAAGCGTTGTTACAATCGTGCTACTCTGGGTGGCCCAGCCAAGGACAGAGGGGATGAAAGTCCACGAAATGCAGGGGAAAAAAAAAAAAATACAGGAAAAAATACAGAAACCAAAGAATAAAGCAGAACACATTGATACAATGTACACAACGACAGCAATGATCAACTCTTCTCATTTCTTTGGCCAACAAGCAGTGACAATTGCAAAGCATTCTTTGTTTTGCACTGGAAATACCTGACTTTATTTGGATACACAGATGTTTGCCACAATACCTGAAATAATAATAATAAAAAAACCCCAACCAAACAGGCTGGTTCTAGTTTATGTTTTTAACAAAACAAAGCTGCCAAGTAATTGTTGCTGGGAAATCATGAGAGAAATAATAACAGGGGGCTACAAAAATGATGAGCTAGAACAACAGCTGAGAAGAGAATCGTAGTTAAGGAACATATGAAACCAAATGGCAACGGTTCTAGGCATTTATTCCAATATCTTAGAAAATAAAAATAAAAAAAACCTCTTCATTGCATCACCATTTAAAGACAGAAAAGCAAATCTAAGTTAAGCCAAAAGAAGATGTGAATTGTTTCCTTGGTTTTTGTTGGGTTTTTTTTTTGTTTGGTTGGTTTGTTTTGGTGGGGTTTTTTTGTTTGTTTGTTTGTTTTGGTTTTTTTTTTCTTTTCCATTCGCAGCCTTGTTTATTCACAGTACAAACAGAGCCCGCCGGTACAGATTTTAAAGTCACAAGATGCACAAAGTCGGACAAGGAGCGCTGTTCCCTCCTCCCCTCTGCAAAGCTGCTCTGCCCCGGAGGAACTCCAGCCCCCCAGCGAAATAAAAACCCCAAACTCCCATTTTTCAGCGCCTCGGGAGATCGCAGAGCAGCAGCAGCAGCGCTAAAGCTCCCCCTGCACAAAGAACATTCCACGCATTCCGGAATTTCACCTTAAGGCCAGGAAAAAAAAAAAAAGAAAAGAAAAAAAAATAAAATAAAATCAGGTAATGCAGTTTTCTACCTCTCCCCTTCAAAGTTTCCTTGCTTTTCCAGATTTCAAGCAGCGTGACCCCTGAAATTCAGTAAATGAACAGAACATTCGGCATAAGGAATGCTTTAACCAAAAAAAAAAAAAGGAATAAACAGGAAATGCTTTTCCCAACAATAAATCAATAATTGTCCCTTAATTCTATCTACATTTTGTTAAAGCATTTTATGCGTTTTTTCAATAACAAATTGCGACTTTTTTTGGCAACTTATTTTTTTTCGTTTTTAATAAAAATCCAGACAGTGTTCTCTGTTTGCAATCAGAACCACACCCTTAGTGCAATATTATATTTATTTCTTACAGTAATTTTGGTTGCCATACAAGAGTATTAAGGATTGGGGAAAAGTGCAAGTTACAGGAGCTTGATTTTTTTTTTTTTTTAATCAGTCGAAATAAGAGGAATTAAAGCACAAAAATTACAGCAACATAGATAACGTGAACACAAGTTGTTACACAAACTATAGCGAGAAACATATTAATATCTAGAAAAGAAAAGAAAAAATGTAATGGAGAAATTATCAATATTTGTGGCTCATACACATAATCATCGCCAGATCAACTGGGTAATGCTTTTTAAGAACTGAGAGGAAAAGGAAAAAAAAAATAATCACTACTTTTTTATTAACTTAAGTACCACAAATAATTAACTTCTTTGTGATATGTAAATTCTGTAAATCAACAGTCACATCTAGTCATTTTATAATATATGAATTCAACTTAAAATGTTCTCAGACACCTAGGGCAAGGAGTCTGTGCAGTTATACACAATTTACATCTTGTAAGATTTTGGTATTGTATACACAAATATTACAGAAACTAGGCATGTAAATGCAATTTATTTAAATTACAGTATATAAACAAAAGTTGATCCTAAAACCCAGAATATCATAGATCTCTAACGACTTTGTTTTTCACTATCAGAGTAGCAATGAAAGAAATGGGTCTTCTCTCCTCCCCCCTGGTGAAAATACTCGGAGGCCACGGCGTTATCTGTTACTATTGCTTTCTTTTTTTTTTTTTTTTTTTTTTATTTTTTATTTTTTAGTGTTTCAAACCACCCCTCAGAGCTGGAGACCGAACTCGACTTGGCAGAGGTGCATTCTTGGTGGTCCAAGTAGGTCCCCTCAGGTCTCCTTACCTTTTTTGCTTCACAGGACACAACGTGAAAAAAATGAAACTAATTCCCTTACAGCTCTTTCACCTGCTCGTTCTGCACCTGCTCTTGGAATACCTGAAGAGATGCAGGAGCAGGAGCCACACCTGTGTGAGGAAGGGATGAGCTCCCCTGGGACTTACTGGGTGTGTCAGCCCTTGCCCAGGGCAAGTTCAACCAACAGGAAGGTTGTGATCTAAAAAAAAAAAGCAGCTTTAAAAGTCAAACTTCTACGTTTTCCTTTTCACTACTGTGTTTGTTTCCTAACGTATTTCTGGCACGTGTTATAGAGGTAATAGCAACTTTACCCAAAGAAACAAACAAACAAGAAAAAATAAAAAAAAAAGAAAAAAAGAAGAGAGCATGGCATCAGTGGTTTATTTACTGAATTCTGTCATATCACCAAATGGAAGACAAATGATGGCTAAATTACCTTTTTTTTAATTTTTTTTTTTTTTTCACTTAAAGTGTGTGATGGCCTCAAGTTGCCTGCATCGACCTATCTGAGTGGAACTGCCATTTTCTACACCTCCCATGGAAAAAAACTCAGCACTCCTCGACAGCGAAACGCCTCGGTGCTTCGTTTTTATTACCACAAGGTTCCTTGGAACTCCCCAAATACAAACAGAGCGCAGTAACAGATGTTTAAGTCAAAAGATTTGCTGTTCCATAAAGGGGGCAGGAGGCTTAAATAAGTTGATTTTTATGAGTTTCCAATGTGTTGGTAACTGTAACCACTTTTGAAGAAATATTCATCCTCCTCTGTAGAAGTTCTAGCAAAGATAGAAAATATAACACAGCTCTGCTGGTTCAGATGCATCCAAATGAGGTTGATTTTAAAAAGGTCAAGACTTTATAATTATTCCACAGAAATAGTAGTAAACCACAAAAAGTTTTTTTTTTCTTTTTTTTTGTTTGTTTTTTTTTCTGTTTTTAACTTCCTAGCACTGAAGTGGCACAAAGGCTGCCCAGTAGACCAGCCACTTATTTTCTTAAAATATTGTGCTTATAAACTATCTGTACAACTATTTAAACTTGCAGTAAAGAAAGATATTTAAAATGCTAAACTTTATGTACTCATACTAGGGCTGTTGCAGACCTAATTAGACACTTGTTTGTGAGCAAAAAATAATCACAATAATAAAAAAATTAGAGATAGGCTGGACCATATCAAGGACCATATCAAGGAAAGAAAGTTCAGGTACCTTGCAAAATGTAAGGGAACCTGAAAGTTTGGTAGGGCGGCAGTTTAGCCATCCACACCCAATTTACCCACCTCGAACATCTTGAATATTCTGTCCAGAAAGTCCTACAAAACTCACAGATATTCAGAGGTGTTAATTACAAGGGGGAGTTCAAACATGCAGAGAGAGACTTGTTAACTTGAAAGTTGAAAAAAAAGATGATTTTTTTTTTTTTCTTTTGAAAACAAAGCCTTGTGAACCAGCCGTGGGTGTTTCTCCCCTGCTGACGGAAGTCTCCCGGAAAGTTCTCTCTGGATTCTCAATCCTGCCCTGGATTCTGGCAGGGTGCTCCCACCTCTCGTGCCAAGGAATGGGCTGGGGGCCAGTGCCCAGCCCTCTGTCCTTGCCCAGAGCCAGTTCCTGCCAGCAGTGATGAAAGGAGAGCCTGGATCCCTCCCCAGCCCTCCCGGCTCTCGGAACGCGCGCACCCCGAGACACTCGACAGCTCTTTCCATCTTGGCATCACCTCTCTGCCTCCTCTCAATGAGCTGAAGCATTTCCATTCCTAACAGGCTGAAATCCCTCTCTCACTTCAGCTCCTGGCACACTTCCCACTGACTTCAATGGGAACATTCATCCCTCTTCTCCTTCCTTCTCAGCCTGCTGTTCAAAATACCCAGGCTCTTACCACTCACTGAATTAAACAGCACCTCTCAGGGCTCAGCCTCTCTCAGTGTCTCACTGGCAAGTACCAAAGCCAAAGTTTGTCCTGGCTTGTGGAGTTCATATTTTGACTCAGCAGCAGCTGAGCTGGTTGAGAACTGGGGGGGTCTCAGGTTCAAACTAGCTTCACTTTGCTGTACCTCTAAGTGTGGTCCCTCCTTGGCCTTCACTGCACCGTCCTGCGTCAATGGAGCGTGCACTGAACTTGTTCTGCCACCTTGGAAGAGTGCTAAATACCACTGCAGAAATAAAGAAATACCAGGTAAAACAGAGCAAGGTTACCTTTGGACCGACTCCAGCAAAACAACCAGCTTCACTGCCAACAGATCAGGGAGCTACACCAGTAAAAAAAAAAGAGGAATATGAACTCCTGTGCCTGCCTCAATATCCCTGCTACTGATAAAACTGGGCTTGAGTGGTAATGGAGCAACCTGTCCTCTTAAAATGAACCAAAGGCTGGGGAAGGAAGCCTGCTTGGAGACTGAATGTCAAGGTGAGAATAAAATGAAATGCAATTTTTTTCTTTTGGTAAAAGAAACCCTGAAATGTTTGCAATTTTAAAAGAAAATCGTCACGCGACGGTCCCGGCTAAGGGCTGTATCAAGAGTTTTAAAGTTAACAATTGTCTCTCTCTCACATCTCCCCACAGCTTTGAAATAAAATGGCCCCACATCTTTAGCATCTTTAGGTTTGTGTTTGGGCATGTAGCAGAGAGTCTGCATCACCTGAGTACCAGGAATTCATCTGTTTTCCCCCTTCCCCCCCCAATTTTGCTGGCACTCGCAGACAGACAAGGCATTTGGGGTATGTCAGTACCAGCCCATCTCTAGTTATCAACAGAAGTTTGTGAGGCAAAATAGCTATTCTTATCTGTCCAGCAGCTGCTTCAAAGCTCTTTCTATGTTCATTCTGTGCCCAACTCTAGTCACTCCAAGGTCTATCAGATCTTCCTTCTGTAGATTTGGTAAATGTGTGCCATCTATTTCATTGTCCATAAATGTTTCTTTATGTTCACCTAAGTTTAGACTTTCCAACCAATCTGCCACATCTGGTTTAGTCCACAGGTGGACAGGCTTAGTTGTAAAAGGCTTATTTGAGATTGGCTGTTGTAATATTGAGGGAGAAGGAGACCTGCTGCGCCCTGTGGTCAAGCCAAATAAGTCCCCAGAAGGGGGTTGGCTGGGTAGGCTAAATACATCGGACAGAGTTGGAGAAGGAGATGAGGCTGAAGCAGAAGCAGTCAGAGGAGCAGGCAGGATGTCTTTATTAATCTCTGTTGGTGAAACCACAGGGCTGGGAGCGTGCCTTGCTCCTGAGGTCCTGCTGTCATAGTCTGGGGACCTGCTCTGCAGTGAGATCGGCTGGCTGGCTCCGGGTCGGACAGTGAAAGTGATTGTTGTACTTCGTGTACCTGAGACAGTACTCATGACTTCCGTGCTCCTGCAAGTGCAAACAGACAGGCACAGTTAGAGCTGCTGGCCACCAGCATGGCCCCATCAGCACACGGTAATTATGGCATGGGAATGCTTGGGTAGTTTCACATTTTAACTAAAAGTACAAAAATCGGATCGTTAACTCTTTCCCAGAAAACCACCACCAATGGTAAGCCATAGTTAAAGACAAAACCTTTGCTTATGAGCAGTCCAGGAAAAAACACCTTCCAGAGCACATTCTCTCCTTTTTTAATACCTGTTCCCAAATTAACTCCTGGTTAAATGAGAAACGCTGAGTGGAACAAGCACACGAGCACTTTGTGCTCCCCCTGAAGCACGATCAGGATTTGATCTTCCCTTTGCCGAGTGGAGGGTTGGAATCCTTCAGTTCTGGCTTTACACATAACACAGCTAATAATAGTAGTTGTGGAAAGTTTCAGGAGCACTGGATTGTGGATCTTTGGGCTTCACTCAGTGGATTTTGCAGAATGTTTGTAGTACTGTTTGTTTATAGAACAAGCTGCTCTTATTTCCCTTTCTACCCATGTTTTAAACATAAAACAGTCCTTCTAAGGTGCCTAAAAGGTCTCAGTGTCTGTTTTCTTCCACAGAGAAATTATACTCTGGCAGTTTCACTACAAAATTAAGAAGACAAAATTCTTGTTCCCCTGCATGACTGGAGGTGATGTGGCTGGGATCAAGTTCTGCCTAAAGAAAATGAGTTTCAGATTACGAATGAAGCAGGCATGAACCTCGCTGAGAGACTCGCTCTGATGCCCAGCCTGACAAGGTGGGTGAAGGAACACAACCCTCTGCTTCTGCCTGCTGGCTAGAGAGGCAAATTTAGAAGGTTTGGGTCTGTTCATGTCATCAAAGGCTTGACCCCACAGCCCTTATTCCCGTGGGAAGACCCTGTCGGTCAGCGCTCGCACTTCAGGACGCTCCACAGAGCCCTTGGATGCCTGGAGCTCCAGAGTTCTTCACTTCAGAAATAACCTGCCAACTGGGAAAACCTTCAGACAACTAATTTAAAGCACTTGCAGACCAAAGGAAGGGTTTATTTATCCTGGAAGCAATGCCATGAAGTCGAGAGGATGATGTGGCTGATGCTGTACTGAGATTTCCAGCGCAGACCCTGACAGAAGCCCTCTGTTTCTGAGCTCCACACTGTCCCCAGGCCTGGCCTGGCCTGCCCGGGGAGGGCTTGGGTGCATGATGTCAGATGGAAATGCTCCCATTAATCCAGCAGATTCACTGCTGTGCAGAAAAGAGCTCGAGGTGCTGAAGGAAAAGCAGGGTAATGGCAACGTGGGGCAATAACAGGTTTTCCTTCCCTTTCTCCCCTACTGCAGCCCTGAGCTGGAGACAGTGATTTCCTGGTTGGCTGCTGGCTTTGGAGAGCCCTGAGAGCGTTCCCTGAATCACCCCTGGGGTTTTGGCACTTCACCAGCAACCCAGAGCCCAGGGAGGTGCAGCTCTGCCACGCCGACTTTCTCAGCAGGTGCCATTCAAATAAAGCTCCCTGTCAGGAGAAGAGCACCGAGAATAACTTTGGGGAGAACACACATCTAATTCACACTGATTTCCCACAGGCTGCTCCATGTAATTCAATGGGAACAGGGGGATCTCTTTGCAAGATTGGTACTTCACTTAAAACCCAGTAGGAACAATGCTTCCAGCACTTATGGCTTTGTAATGTAACAAAGAAAGGAAACACTTGGCAAGGTTGTGAGTGTTTCCTGTGATGTTTTTGGCACCCAATGGCTCTCATTGTCTTCCAGGGCTGGAGCTGAGCCTTCTTACAAATAAAAAGTCTGTGGCAAGAGACTATTAAATTCTCCTAACCGAGGGGAGCAAGTTATTTCCACCTCCTTTACCTCAGCATTAGGAGTCTCACACTCATTACTAAGGCATGATATAATTTAAAACCAACAAAAAGCCTGCTTTGAAAAAGGCTGGGGTAGTGCTATCCTAGTGATGGCAAGAATGAGCTTTGTATAAATAGGGAAATGAATCCCTGATCTTTATTTGCAATCACCCTTCTACTTAACTTTCCTGTCTTGCAAATACTAGAAATTAGGGTTTTGTATTTACATCCATTGTGGCAAGATCAAATGGATGATGAAAATCCACCTTCTTTTATTGCAGGTGATGAAAGATAATTTCTACTGCTCGACTGACAGCTCCAGGCTCAGTGCTTTGCAACTCACTTTTGCTGCTTCTCCTCCAGACTGCTCCTCTTAAAGGCTCCCTGCCCAGCCTTGTTTAGGAAATTACTGTCACTCTTCCTTTAAAATAAAGGATGTTAAGACAGTGAAACAAACCCCTCAAAAGTAAACTCTGTGCTCTCATTTGAAGAGTCCCTTGGCTGGTGTTCCCTGACTGTCCCAGCCCCATGGGCAGGAATGCCCAGGGTGAGCAAAGCATCCCAGGCATCCTGGTCCTTTGCCTTCTGTCAGCCTGGATCAAAGCATTGGCTTCATGTGGCTGCAAGCAGCAGCAGGAGGTCTGAGAGCATCTTGCTTTTTCCAAGCCAGTGGTTCAAGGGCTGCTGATTATTAAAACAAAACTCTGGGATAGTGATAAGGTTGTGGTTTTTTTTTTTAATTTTAGCTGCTTGCAGAGGTTTCAACACCAGCTCAGTTCACAGCCATGTGGGTGCTCAGCTCTCATGGCACAGGCACAGCCCTGCTGAAGCTCAGGGAAGTCTGCTGAAGCACTTCCATCCTTTTCACTCCAAGATTGCTTTTCCGTGTTCTTTCCCCCCTTTTTCCCCTGCCATATCAACTCCATTCTTTCATGCTGCACTGTAATTGTAATCCAAGGGAAAAAAACCCCAAAAAACAAAAACCAAGGATATTTATGTAACTCCTATGCATCCTAAATTATAATTTATGACATCTCCCATATGATCTGGGGTGCAGACACAGCCTTGAAACCATCATCTGTCTTGCATTTTATGGTTGATTGGTACCCTGGTCAATAAGGAGCAAGCACATTCCAGCTGGAGAGCAGACACAGTTTGTTGTGTTATGGGGTTTCCAGATTTTTAATCAGAGCCATTTCTTATGCCTTATTTGATCATCTGTTATCCTAAACAGGTTAAATCCATATTAAACCTGCCCAACCCCAAATTTCATTTTAAAAAAGGTGAAAAGCCCGATAATTATTTTAAATAAAATTTACTCTATTAGAATCAGCATATGGTGGTAATTTATAAACATTTGCTGCTGTGAGCCTGCACTGATTGCAATGCCCATTATGTTGCCTCATATTAAAATCAAAATATATAACCTATATGTCACAACCATGTGGCCTCCAAGTATAAAAGCCATCAGCACAGCTTGTAGGCAAGATTTTTATTTTAAATTTTAAATTGTATTTGCAAGATTCAAATTTACTGTTAACTTAATATCAGAGGCAAATCAGTGCAGCAGCTCCCATGGAAAAATAAAAAAACCTACATTATTCTCAGCTCCAGGGAGCTGTTTTACCCTAGAACTTTCCAGAATACTTGCTGGTTCTGACACAGCTTTTCCATTGTATCAAAGGAAAGCATTTAAGATAAACCAAGAAGAGAAACAAGTGGAGTCCCTGTATAGGGGTACTGCAAGAAATTAAATTCATATGGATCTTGGAGGCTGCACAAACCCCAAACTTTGCCTTCACCTCTTAATATTTTTACTCTGTTGTCAAAGGCAAATTGCAGGGCAGGAAAGTAAGCCAAGAATTGTCTGTTTTGGGGGCAGGTGAAGAACAAGGGCTGACGTGATGACTGGCAGCATCCAGAGCTCCTCACAACAGGGTTATTTTGGGGAGAAGAATTGAGGGATGCTCGGTGTCTGCTGCCAGTGAGGAGCAATCCTGAAGGTCTGTGGGAGTCTGTCTGTGCAGGAGCAGGAGTTTCCATGTGAAATGTCTGGAAAGCAGCAGGAAGGGGATGGTGCTGGGCCAGGAGGCAGCCTCAGCCCTCTCTGCTTGGAGAACTGCAGGGAAAAGAGAAGCTGGAAGGAGAACAGGGGGAACCCCACAGATTTCAAAGACACAAGACAACCACAAGGGCTGGTTTGTCTTTACTTTTAGCCTCACAGAGGTGTGTAAAACTGTATTAATCATCCTTCCCCACCCCTCCACCTCCCAGAATTTGGCAGAATTGAGCCATATCTGAAAAGTCCTGCCCCTTGTTTAGGTGCTCAGACAAATTCAGGAATCTGGTCTTATGTGCTCATGTTACCAACATATTTTCTGAGTACTCCTCTGATGAATGTGGCTTTTATTTCACCTTGAGATGTCATCCTAGGTCCCATTTTAAGATGGCTACCATTTCTGGATTAGGATGGTCTAATCCACACTGCACTGTGAGAAACACAGTCACCACCAAAGTCACTGAAATGCAATAACAATGAGTGAGCATTAAAAAGCAGCAGAATGTACAACACAGAATAGTCCATGCTTTATGGTTGGCACTTACTTCATGGCACTTCAGCATGGCCCTCCTCTGACAACAGCAGTCATGACAGCAAATAAAAATGACAAAATGGAATGACTGAAACACTGCAGAAATCACTGACAAAGCAAGCAGTCCTGTGAAATTGGCTGGCAAACAGTTAACAGTGTGAAATGAGTCTAATGGGAGAGCAGCAAGTGAAAAATCAAGGCACTTATTTCATCCTCTGCCAAACACAGACACATCCTTTACAATAAACCAAATGTAGGATCAGTCCCTATAAAGGGCTCACTACTGAGTTCTGGTCTGCCTTACCTGTTTGTGGAAAAAAAAAGGAACTTTTTCAGGTACTCATGAAAAAACTTAATTCGTTGATGGCCGAAACCACTGGCCAGTTTCCCTTTTACAACTTGTTATTCCAGCACAGTTATTCTTCCTAGAGGACTCAATTCCACAGCATCCTCCATAACTCCCACACTTACCATGAGTATTTCCCACCACCAGCAGTGGGCCAGAGGCCATGGGATTGTGCAGACACCACTGGACAAACACAGAAAAACTCGAAATGTTTCTCCCTCTGGCAAAGCCATGGATCATTTTGGTGCTGTTCATTATTCCTTATCAGTGCACCAGAGGCACAGAGGGAGGGAGGGAGGATGCTGTATTCCCTGGGGGCTGAGCTGACTGTCCCTGGCAGCCCCTGGGTTTATCCTGCCTCAGCCACGCTGCCTTTAGCCCCTGGATCTCAGGGGCTGGCACCTGACAGAGCAAACACTTCTCCTCTCTCCCAGGGAAAGCCCTGCTCTGCTCTTCTCCCAGTTCTTTCATCAGCTCCCTATAAAAGCCAGGGGCCTCTCAAGTGGATTTATAGCTCTGCTGTACTTATGGCACTGTTGGTTGACACATCTCATTGATGCCTTGGGTAGCATGACCTGAAACAGAGACTGGACAGAGCTAAAAAGTGAAGTAGGTATTTATTGAAAGGCCTCCAGGATCCACCTTGGGCAGGACAGAAGCCTGAGCAGGGCCACACCCAAGGTGGACTTAGAATGGTCACAAAATGGCTGAGCAGTCACAAGATCTTACATTTTTATAAGTTTTGGTCTATTTGCATATTGGGGTTTAATTGTACAATTCTGGCTTCAGGTTGTGAGGTCCCATCCTTCTTGTTCCTCCCTTCAGCCCACCCTTGTTTGTGCTTTTGGGCCTGAAAGGTGTCCTCGGTGTCCAGCAGGAAAAGGATTTGTTTTGTCTACTTACTCTGTAAAAAGACCTGACTAACACTTAATATGAGGCTCAGAACTGCACACCCTAGGCAGCACAGAACCTGAAAATATGAAAGCTGAAGCTTAAGGCATCACCACCCTCCTCACCCGCAGGAGGACATGGATAAACCATGATTAAAATTTGGGTTAAACCTAAATAAAGTTAAAATTTGGGTTAAACCTAAAGTTAAACCTAATAAAAATTGGGTTAAACCAGATTAAAATTTCTGTCACCACAACTGATGGCTGTAATTCCTCAAAGTAAATGGTGGCCAAAATTGGGAGTGGGATCTGGAGCTCTCTTCCTGAACCTTGCGATCAAACCCTTTAATTACACTTTAATTAGTCCCCAAAGTAAGCAAGCACATCCTCTCACTTCATCCTCCTTTTCCTTCTCCTACTGGGCTCCTTTTTCCTATCCCATGAGCTGGTCACTGCCACTGAGGAGCAGATGGTTTCCAGCCAAGCGTTTCCATGCACTATTTAAAAATCTTGAAGCTCACTGTTTCCATAAGAACCACAGGAAAACTATAAATACACCATGGAAAATGATTGCTAAACCAAGGTGCAGAGAATAAAAGCAAGTTTAGGGTGGTTTTAATGTAATCATTGAGAAATGCTGTTCAGAGAATGATCTCTTCCTAGTCCTCATTTATCAAAAATACATAAAGAAGGTGTTTTTATGGGCTACTGCAGCCAGCCATTACCCAACTATCTGTAGTTCAATTTACCCCTGTGCCACCCTAACAGGGCAATTGCCTGAAGTGAACCCTGGTTTTACATCTCCTGCCTGTGCAAAGAGAATTCCTAGTGGGATTTAGGACTCCAATCTGGTCTGTAATTTCATGTATGGCCCCATGAGCAGATACATATTTTTAATTTCATCAGGCTGCCTGCGCTGCGAGCACCGCCCAAACTGTGAACGCTGTTCCTATTTATAACTCTTCCCAATCCCTCTCCTTGGCTGAAGGATAGGAACAGGCTCATTTATTATCACTTCTCTGTTCACAGAGCTAACGAGTTGCTCTTCAATTTAACAGAATCCCTGCTTTTTGTGAGCCAAAATTCCTTGGTGCCTTTCTAATGCTGCCTCACAGGGAAGGGCTGCAAGCTCAACAATTGGTTGTCATAAGCTTTAGAGTATTAGGGGGGGAAAAAATACCAAGGAACTCCAGGAATTTTACCCTTGCAATTTAAACATTAGCTTCTACACTTGAAATTTTCACAAGACGGTATTCCTTGGTCATAATATTTGACAGCTTTGTAAAAAAATTGTGTCAGTCGTGCAGTCGAGCTAGAAAGGCTGTAATTTATTTAACTTTTAGAGAGATAAAGCAGGAGTAAAAGCAGTGGAAAAAAAAAAAAAACCACAGGGTTTCTGGTTCCACAAGTGAACGTGTCCATTTCCATCTCTCTGCCTTACCCTCACTGAGATGAAATGACACTGCCTGCAGCACCTTTTCAAACACACTCCCAGTGTCTGCAGATTGCTGGCTCTCTTCTGCTGTCTCCTGGATTATTATTTGCTTAAAAAAAGAAATCCTTAGCAACCTTTCCTGGCTGTTTTAGCAGCTTCAATCCAGCTCATAATTAAGAAGTAATCACATCAGTTTGGGAAATGGCAGGAAAAACCAAAACCCAGCCCTCCTGTCTCCTGTTCCCACCAGGAATGCTGTGGAGGTGTCATTTTCCCCCGCAGCCAAATGACAGCCAAGAGTGCTCTTTGCCTCTGCCAACTTATCCCATTTATTCCCTCACAGCTCTTTTGGCACCAGTACATCCCAGGATCCTCTCTCCAGTTTGCAAAGATGAGTGTTTGTGTTCACTTTTCAGGGAAGAAGCAGGTTTTCAGCCCCACTGGAATTCCCACCCCACCAAATCAAGCCTCTGTATTCCATAATGAAGATGTAATAATTTGCCAAAGCTGAGTCAGAAAAATTTTAAAAACTCAAGGACAGAGAAAAAAAGCAACATAAATTTGTAACACTAGGTCAGCCCTTCCTCTAAAGGGTAACATATGGGGCTACTTCTGCTTACATAACAGTTTGCTTTTCTCCAGTGAAGTGCTATAGTCTTTCCAGTTTTCCCCACCCTTTATACTTTTAAAAATGTATTTTCACAAAAAAAAAAGAAGAAAAAAAAAAGGAAAAAAAAAAAGAGTTTCTATTTAGTTCTACTTATCATTTTGCTCTCAGTAATGAGAGTACTTTGACATATTTACAGTGCACTGTAGTCAGTAGCCTCAGGTATTTTCTAATAAAATAGCAATGCTAAAGATCTCCACTGTAACCTGGAAATACCTTACAGTTTAAAAATAAAAGCTGATAAATAATATTATACACATGAAGCTACAGTCAGCATGTTCACGGGGCTTAACAGGAAGCATGATCAACATCTAGCAAAAATAATGTGGGTTTTTTCATGTATGAAGGCTTTTCCTACAGAGCCAACTCAATTTCTGCTCCGTTTAGTCAAGTGCCACTGAGAGGAATTCCAGAATTCCTGTGTTTTGTTCCCATTTCTCAATTCTAAAAATTGAATTCCTTCACCATCACCAGTTTGATGACTTCCATCCTGCAGGAAGTAATATCTGACTGTGTGATGCTGAGGCTGTGGATCACACTGTTTTCTGAATGAGCAATCTTTGCAATCAGCAGAGACACCCTTCCCTCATAAACAAATGATCTTCATGCTTGCAAAGTAAAGCAGCTTTCCAAAGGCTGAGCTGTTTATTAACCACCCAAATAATTCTAGTCAAATAATTGACTTAGGTGGCATCTTTAAAAAAACAAACAAAACAAAGCCAGCATGGTGCTTTTGCAAAAAGAAATACCTCAGTCTCCTAATAAAACTTTAAAATTTATCTTTCTTTTGTCATAACTGTGGATTTCACGATATTATGTCCACATTCCATACAGATGTGGTTCAGTAATTACATGGACAGTGGAAAGTGACTTTAACCAGCAATTCTCTGAAATACTTTATGACAAAGGAGATTAGGAAAGGTCTCAGCATGAATCAAATGACACCACACAGTGAATGCAAAGCAACCCTTGGCAAAAAAACACTTTTTACCCGTTTGAAGCCAAAATACCTCATGGGACTGAAGAAAAATTAAATTATCACCCCTTTTTAAAAAGAAAGAGACTAAAGAGAAAAAAATTAAAAGAGAAAAAAAAATTAAAGAGAAATCTAAGAAATTGACATCAAAACAACTGAAGGGTTTGTGCAAGCCTTGAAATTGAAGGCTGAGAAAACTCCTGTCCTATCATGTAGGCAACACAAATGTTGACAGTGTAAGAAATTCTTGTTTGACACAGACTATTCGTTAAGCAAACACAGAGTACACTCTTTAATCTATGTGATTTACAGGAGAAGTTAGCAAAGGGATGGCAAAAAAAAAAAAAATCAGGCCTTTTTAGAAAATGATTTGGTTAATTACTTTTACCTTGTACTGAGACTCGCAGTTTTCGTTCCAGTCGGCGACTCCAACCCCTCCCCTGGCTTTGAGGATTTCTCTCTGTTCATTTGCTGGAGTATTGAGTTCAATTCACTAATGACATTAGCCTTGGGGCCTGAGAGAATCGGGCTTTTCACCTCCGGCACGTCCCCCCATAGCTTGGATGTCCTTTGGGGGACAACTTTTGCCAGGTTGGGCTGGGCACTGATGGGAGGCGGGGGCGGAGCGGGAGGAGGGATCACAAAGCTGTCTACAGTTTCCTCGATCAGCGCGTCCTTGTAAAGTGCATTGCTTTTGTTGATTATGGGCTTCATTTTTGGCTTGGGAGGTACTGGGGGTTTGTCCACCAGAAATGTTTGCCCATCTGCATAGACTGTACAAGTATCCACGTTCTCCCCCCCTTCCGAGGATAAGGTAGAGATGCTGGACACCGTTGAGATAGTGCTGGTTGTCTCTAGGTGATGGTCGCTGCTGCTCCGGCTGTCGACCTCCTCGATCCCAGAGTCGGCAACGTTGTCGAAGCTGTCGGGGGGTGGCAGGAAGGAGGCAGGCAAACAGTTTGAGAGACCCGCTTGCTTTTTGCCATCCAAGGAGTTTGCAGGCTGGCTGGGCGAAGGGGTGCCGTTCTTCCTCTGCGCCATCAGGTCTGTCAGCGCCGTGCCGGGCGCCAGGCGGTCGTCGGGGATGTCGAAGCTGTTGGCAAACTCCAAGGGAGGGGGCAGCGGCTCGGTGAACAGGAACTCCTCGTCAATGTCCACGGAGGCCAGGGGCGGCGGGGGGATACGGAAAGGCAGGATGACGGGGTCGTCCACAGAGCTGGCGGCCACGATGGTTTTGCAGGGAGAGGCCGGGGGCTCGGGCGCGGCGGGGACGCTCAGCTCGCTCTCCGCTTCCTCGCTGCCCTCCGGCCTCTCCGGCGGGGAGTTTTCAGGGCTTGGCTCCATCTCAGCTCCCTTTTCCTCCTCATCCTCGGGCATATCATCCGACTTTGCCGTGTCCACTGTGTGCACCATCAACAAGCCAGCTGATTTTTGCTGTGAGGTATCCACGATGTTTATCAACATGTTCTTCTTCTCCTCAGCTTTCTTTTCCTTCCCCCCATCCAACTCGTACTTGTTCTCAGTCTCCTGCCGTCTCAAGAGGCCGCGGGTATTTTGCCTGGTGACAGTGGCAGTAACAGGAAAAGTCGTTTCCATGTTGGGTCTCAGCTTGGTGTCGATGTAAAGCGGTTTGTTAAGGTCGGTTTTGACGGCGTCCCCTTTGCCTGGAATCTGCTGTGTCTGCTCTTTCATGGCTCTGTCCCTGGCAGAGAGCGCGAGGGCAAGTGGCGAGTTAGGATCCAACAGCTTCCCTGTGACCGGGTGGACATAGCTATCCGAGCCAGGAGTGCTCGTGGGCTTGGCTGCCGCCGTACTGTTGTCAGTACCTTTCGTTTTGGACGGAGCATTCAATGTCCTTGAGTCGCTCTGGCTGCCGGGCTCGTTGCTGTTAAAAAGGTTTTCGGGCTCTCTGGGGGCGGGGATCGGCGATGGCGACATGAGCTGTCTGAAACCATCCTCGCTGCTGAACATTGCCTCCTCGGTGAACTTGGACTGCCTCATCCGTGGTGTCGGCGGGGTTAATCCAACATCCTCGTCTCCCAGGTCTGTGGAGAGGAAGGCCGGGGAGTTGCGCCTGGCTTCCAGCCTCTTTTCCCTATCCCTCACGGCCCCTGCGATGGCTGCTGCGAACGGACTGCTCACTCCCAGGCTGTCGTCTGGCCGGAGCTGTCCGGGCTGCTCTGAAGACTGAGGATCGATCTCCATGCTGCTCCCTTGGCTGCTTTTCCCGCTGCTGCTGGTGGATGGCTCTTTGACGATGATGGTTGGGATTGGAATAGAGCAGGTCTTTTCCGGACTGTCCTCCACGTTGGATTGTTTCACCAGCATCCCCTTCCGCCTGGCTGGCTTGGCTGGCACGTAGACTGCTTTGCTGGCGATCTTCCCGACCTCGGAGTAGGGGTTTTCAGGCATCTGGCCCCTCTTGCTCCTGAAATTGGCCTGAGCCGCCGCGCTCCGGTTGTACAGGTCTTCCGAGTCCAGGGAGTACCGGTCCAGCTCCCGCCGGTAATAGATCCCTTTGTCCCTTATCATGGTCCCCACGCTCTCGGGCCTAACCAAAGAGATTTTTGCACCTGAATTCTGGTTAAATGGAGGTTTGATCGTTCCGTAGCTCCGGGACGTCAGGGACTTGGGGGAGTTGTACAGAGAGGGAGAAGGTGGCGGCGGTGAGGGAGGTAAGGACTGTGGTGGCGGTGGGATGTCTTCAGAGGTGTCAGGCATTGAAAGACTCCTGGTAAACTTCAGCATAGGAGGGGCCAGAAACTGCCGCTCTTCCTCCGTTATTCCTGAAAAATCAGAGAGTTGCATTTAAGACACTGCCACATCCACTGGCATCCCTCACGCTGGACTATTTCTCCATCCAACCCAAAATTCCAGGGCGCATTCCCCGTGGCATGAGAAGTATGCAAAATTCCAAAAGAGGCCTTTAGGCTGATTCCCACCATAATCATTCTTTCCTGTTGGACATGCCAGGTGTCAGGATTGAAAAGGATGCCACGGAATTTTAATTAAACTGATGTGTAGGCAAATGTTTGGGGTTTAGGTATCATCAAGGTGGCTGTAGAAAAGCACATTTTCTTTAAAAATATTGAACAGGGAAGACATTCTGTGCAGAGGAGCCGCTTCTGCCTTGCCCCAGCACTCTACAAATGCACATAATAAAACAACTCAGAAACCTAATGAATTTTTAAGATGTAATTGAAATTTAGCACAGGGAGTCTGAAGATCCAATTGGGGGAAAAAACCCATAATGTTGCGTTTTAAAAGATGACATTATATCATTACAAATATGGCTTTTAACATAAATAAACTGAGTAATACTGGGATAGTTTGGATGCTAATTTTACATCAACATAATGCGTTTCTAAATTGATAAAAGGCACTGCTAAGATTACTAGCAAGAACAAAAAAGCCCAAATTTTGTCTGGTCTTTGTTTCTTTGTTGTAAAATCATCTATTGCCATCATGTGAAATAAGACAAAAAAGGTGAATTTCAGTCCATTTGATCAACAGGATTTCTTTGTAAACTACACAGCATTACAATGCTTTGACCTCAATAACAAGGAAGAAAAGGATAATGTTTTGCCCTAATGTTTTTCAAAAGGCTTGTACTGATCTTTTTTTTTTTTTTTTGTCCTTGTTAGAGGGCACATTCTAAAGAAAATAACCAAATTTTAATTCCGTACTTGCCAAGCAGAGTGTGGAAATGACACCACCTTACACACAAACTTCTTTTCTCATGAGGTTTGTATAAAGATTAAACAGCCACTCACTGGGGTAAAGACATCGGAGAAACATGCTTTAGGAAAGAAGCAAAGTTACTCAAAGTATGTTATTAATGAACAACACCATACAAGAGAGGCATTTTACCTATAGATTTTTGTCTTCTCATTGTACCCCGAGGTATACCCAGAAAAGGACCTTGAGGGCTCCCTGGGACAGTGGGTGTCATCACAGCAATACCCTGTCTCTCATACATGGACTACAAAAGAACAAACAGAAACCCCAATAGCATTAAAGTATGAAAGTCTCTCCCACGTGGAAATAATGCCTCATCCATTACCCCTTTCACTGATAATTCTTATGGGAAATAATAAATCTGGGGTTATTTTTTGGGGAGGAAGGGGAGAGAAAGGGAAGGCTGGGCTTTGTTCAGACACTCATGAAAGGATAGCAGCTGTAAGTGGAGTTTGTTGATATTATTTACAAGGCAACAGCTTAAGGTGGGTAATGGAAAAGCACGCCCAAAATGCAATAAAACCAGTTATCTTTTTTCCCCGCAAAGTTTTGTAAGATTAAATTCTGCACTTGAATGATGCAATTTCAGAATTCTGGCGTTTAATTTTTAATACCTGCTATAGTATTAATGTCAATTCTTTCCTTACAAAGCCTTGGGCAGTATTTAATCAAGGAATTAGATAAATTAGTAGGAATAAAGCAGTGCTTCAGGGCCCCCACTCACATTCATATCTGTAGCTGAGGGAAAACATCTACTAGAAGGCCGCTGTTTTATAGTTGCCACTCTGGAGTCCACAGTTGCATTGTCTGCAATTCTTGATGGCTTGGAAACTGGCACTATTTCATCCACCTTATCTGTAATATAAAAGCATTCAGTAAAATAAATATCACTTGTCCCAAGAAACGGAAAAGTTAATTATTGCAAGGTCAAAGGAAGAGATTTACTTTTCAAAAAAATGCAAAGAAAAAGTTTTTTTGGCATTTTAACAAGGCAACGCTTGAGCATCATAAGTCGTGCAAGCCGAGCACTTTTTATTGCTGCTACATAACATGCATGCTTTAGTTTTAAGCCTGCATGCATTTAATGTTTACTTAGTGTGACTCGAAAAACAATCCTCTTCTTCAAACCTTCAAAATGTGAAGGGAGAATATCTATATAGAAATGGAAAGAAGACCTTTAGAAATAGTGAATCTGTACAGCACTGTTTCAAATAGAGATAAGCAGACTGTACTTAGTCATCAGAATTTCAGTGATATTTTGGACAATAACAAGTACTCCAGAAGTGCTCTTTCATGCCTATCCTCCTTAAGTAATCACATCCTGATTTGTTCACACTCTTGGACTTGTAGGCTAGCACTGCTAACTGCATCCTTTGTTTAAATGAAACTTTTATATGCATTCTTGGATTTTTTTGTATTTTATTTCTTTTAAAATTTCTTTTAATAACTGGACAGTTTGGGAATGCATTTAGTCGTGGTCAGAAGCAGACCGAAAATAGGCTAAGTCCAAATGTGAATGAGAACTTCAACGTTTGGATTTGGGACTCTGATCTACTGCATGACGTGATGGCAAAATACAGGGAAAAGTTTAATCAGGATATTCCAAAACTGAGTGCTGGTGTTAGCCCCGTCTCCGACTGAAACAAGGTTCATCAGTATTTAATACAAACTGTTACTCCCTCACACTGAAGACCTCAAAGTACACTATAATCAACTAATTATTGCCTGACAGCTCCTTTTTTTGCCCCTTCTACTGCTACAAAACCAAGGCACAGAGAAATTTAATCACCAGCCCAAGCCCAAGGAGAGTTTGAGTTTGGAATCTCCACTAGAATCCAAACTGGAATCACACCAACAACTTTCCTTGCTACGCCTTCCACTGCATTCGCTTGCCTGTATCATTTCGTGTTAACTCAGTGTCTTTTCCTTTGAAGTTTCACCAAAACTAGGATTAGTTGCATGGCCTGTGGCATTTCAGTGAGTGGAACACCTCAGCCTGGCTCCTAGGCTTCCACAACACGAGTCAGAGCAGTGCTACTTTTCAGCAATTGGCTCCATCTCCCGAACAACTGATTATTTGTCAAACAAGGACAGTTACTTGATTAGAACACTACAGACTTGAAATAACCCCAGGTTTTTAAGGTGATCTAGAGCTGGTGTTACTATCCCAAGTATTGCATTTAGGGATTTAAATTTTACCTCGCTGGAGAGCAGTGCACTCAGGGCCCTGGATATTGATATGGATGGGAATAAGGCAGAAGGAAAAGAGCTTTTGATCCCTCTATACAGTAGATCTGGTTGATGCAAGGATGATATTTTAAACAGGAAAAGAAGAGAGGGAAGAACGTTTAGCCTTTGGGTTAGGAAGAAGGTTGTCCTAGAAGTGGATATTTCAGTGTCACAGAGGGTCAGGGAGCAGGCAGGAAAGGAAAGGCTGAGCAGGACCAGTAAGCTGAACACTGCAGAAAACTGTCTCACAAGAGTAGTGTTGCTGTTTCTTTTCAATTGAAGTTAGTATTCAAGTCTTTTCATTGGTCTGCCTTTTTTTTTTTTTTTTGGGGGGGGGTTTTAAATCATCCAGTGGAAAGACAAATGGAAAAAAAAATTCTTAAAGTTGTCACGTATTCAAAAATAAAAACCAACTTCACGTCACATTTCATAAGGCTTTGTAATACAAACTTTCTGAAAGAAAAATATCTGCACTTCTGCTCAGCAAAAAGCATCAGAAAGCAACGGTGTAACCATGAACATTTACCCTACAAAGCAAAAATATGGCTGGACTGCAGGATGGTAGTCAGGGCTCTATCACCAAGAGCTTCAACTGGGCAGAGATCTCCTCTTAAGGTTCTCCCACCCTTGTTCTCATCCCAGAAGCCAAACAACTAATCTTTGGGATACAGAAAGAAGGAAGCCTTGGAAACTGAAGCACTCAAAATCTGCACATGAGAAATAGGAATATACCATGTAAGAAGTGATCCCCTCTATTTTGAACAGACACATGTAACCAGATACCCATTCAGACAACAAAAAAGCTACAGGGAAAGAGTGATGAGGCCATGACAGACACTTGGAAAAGCATGAAAATATTTCTTGGGGATGAAACATACATACCCTCCAACTGCACTGATTTTGCTAGACAATCCTAGAAGTCAGATCCTAGTTTTGGATCTGACCAAAATATCAGTTGCCACCGATTCTTAAAACCATCTACTATTTCCACGTGGGGAAAAAAACCCTTGGTTTTGTGTGAGTTTATGGCAGGTTTCTTGTCTGTAGAGAGGTTTTTCAGTCCTTCTCCCCCTATGGCTGCTCCCATTTGCCACATTTAGCCAAAGCACTCGGAAATGGGAGAGGAGGGTGGGTTAAAACTCGAGCTGCTTTGCAAGGAACTCTTTGGGGCTTCCTCATGTGTCACTTCCAAAGGCAGCACTGCACAGCTCCTTCTCTTGCTCTACTGCCCTTGGATCAGAAAGCAAAGGTAGAGTGGAAGTCGTCATTTTGGAGCTCCTACAACAAAAAAATGTGAGGCCACAGAAGCAGCCAGCATGTGGAGACTGATCCTAAATGGCAGCAGCTACATGGCGGGTCCTGCGGGAAATGTCAAAATCTGAACGCCTGCCCCACCCTGCTGGAGTGAAAGCACAACGTGAAACAAAAGCATCCTCACTGCGTTATCAAACGTGCCCCTCAGGCCAAGGAAATGGACTGGCTGAGCTGCAGTCAGCCTCACTCAGACTCATTCCAGAGAAAGAAGACGTGTTGGGCCAAACCTTCACTCTCCTTGAGCTGTTTGTCTCCACAGCACCAGGGTGCAAACCCCTCCTGCACCCAAACCACCACGTTCCAAATATACTCCTAGTGGAATAATTTGTCAGGCTCACTAATTAGCTCTCCTCCCAACCTCCCTGTGACCTCAAATACTCTGCAGCATGCACTCGTCGTACCAACGAGAGGGGAAGCTCACAAGCCTGTGTTGGAAATTCTCTGAGCACAACTTTACAAAATAACCCTGACAAAAGAGAGAGAGAAAAAAAAAGCCACAAAACGGATGCAAAAATTGGCACCTGCTGTGAGGTGCGTTGACAGAGTGGCCCAAAGAAGCCTGCCTCCAACGGGATTTTTAAAAGCAATGCAGCTGGGTGAAGGTCAAAAGGAAGGAATGTGGGAAAAGCCTGCACTGGAGGTTGGCCATGGCAGCTGCATTTCCTCCTCTACTACTTTAGCAGAGTACAGCCACAAGCACACACGCACACACACTTTTACAGGAGCAGTTTGTGGCCAGCTGGTAGAGTAACAAATCCTGATCTGCTTTGCTCTGGATAACCTCAGCCTCGCTGGAAGACAGGGAAGAAGAGTCTACATCTCACTGGCCAGAGAGCACGGCTTGGCTGTAAGTCACAGAAGAGGATTTTTAGGCCTACGATTATTCCCTGGCATTTTCCATAGAAACTGCTCTGCACCTTCCCGAGAAGTCACAACGGCGTGTTGAGAGTCAAACACAGGAGCCATGCTACACCTGTGAGAACCTGTCCCCACTGCTCCAGGGGCTCCTGGGAGCAGCATCCTTCCAGAGAACTGTCAGGGATACCACATGTAAAAGCCAGTCTGATGCCTCTGCATGCATTTAGCAATTTGAGTGCCACTATATTAAATTCCCCCGAGAGAGGCAGCACCAACAGATATAAAGTAATTTATTGCCAGAGTGTGTTTCCATCTGCCCTGTTGGGTGACCAATGGGACCCGTGCCCTGCTCAGGGTGCCAGCCCTCAGGAAATTGGATGGCCTAAAGGCACAGAAAGCAGTTGTGTTTTATCAAGATGTAGGTCTCGTCTCTGATGAAAAGCTCTTAATCACAGACAGAGTAGCACAGTACCCAACAGCACGTCATGACTTTTACATTCTCAAGAGGTCTGGCTGCTAGGCAAGTTGCTTTTTTAAAAAAAATTCTTTTTCTTTTTCTTAAATAATTAATAGCTGTGATAATTACAGGGGACAGTCTCCTCCTAATAGATTTGTTGCAGGAGATGGCTCTTATCCCCATAGAACACATTGCTTAGTGAACCCTGTTCCGAATCCCCAGACTCTCTCAGAGGAAAAAGTATAATGCTGCCCATCAAGCCACCAGATCCATCATCAAATGAACTTTGAAAACGAGAGTCAGGTGCCCAGATAGATCTGGTGGCACGTCACTACACAGCCCCCAAAAAGAGAAATATGAGGTATGATCCTGGCAACATTACTTATTGTACGACATAGCCAAGACACGTGGATTAGCTCCACCGAGGGTCTTAGGAAGTGAGCTGGTGAGACCCACAGAGGATAAGAATGGTCATGATCCAGTACAGGCTATACCCCAACACCTCAGGCTGGCATGCCAGAAACACCAGGCAACGACTGATCGAACACAGTTTGGGAGGCGAGTATTGCCAAGACCTCTATACTTACCACCGAGTCCCGAGTGCTTGCTCAGAGGGGGTGGGATAATGGAGAAAGAAAACTCAAAAAACAGCTGCCTCAAGAAATGACTTGTATTTGTAAGAAAAGCAATGAATGCCTGGCACAGAGTAAAAAAATGCTCGTATGAAGTTAAAGTGAAAGAACAGAGGCAAATGTCCTTCAAATACCAGCAGCACACATCGTTAACAGTGCAAATATAAACTACAAAATGTTAGACTAATCTAGTCAGCCAGAATACAATGTTAGCCAATGTAGGAAAATGGTTGAACTCTGCCACCGATGGCCTTATGGCTAAGAATTAAAAGGACAGGCACATTAAAAAAACCTCTAAAAATCCTATGGAGTGGTTATTTTTTCTTCCCTCCCCCTTTTGCCTGGCGTGGAGGCATGGGCAGCGAGGCCCTCTCGGTTATGGCTCTCTGCAGCCGGCCACTGCGACAAGGCAGGGTGGCCTGCGGCGGGTCGCGAGAGTCGCCCGTCCCCTCGGCCCCTGGTAAGCACACAGTGGAGGATGCCACTGCGTCCTCACCAGTCCATGTCGAGGCACACGTCAACTCGACATGGGGGGTGGCTCTTTGGGAGATGCGCGTTTCGAGGACCTGCGTCCTCGGCTGCTTGAGGAAAGCTAAAATCTCTGACAGGTAGTTATGGATGGCTCTTGTGGAGGTAGCCACAATGCCCAGCTGCAGCTCCATACGGCCCATGGACTGGGACATGAGACCCATGGACTGTGCATGCTCCCTCTTGATATTTTCCAGCAGCTGCACAATCCTACTGTTGGTTTCCATCAACAGCTTCTCTCCCTCTGTTAGCTGGGGCTGCCCTCTCCAACCCCGATCCCTAGGGACAGGCTCAACACCGCAGCGCTCTTCATTCATCTCATCATTTCCCTCCTCCTCAGGAGAGTCACTTTCAAACTGAGGAGTCCTACTGAGTGACTGATCCCCGGGAGACTGTATGTCCATGGTGCACTCCGGAGTCCGCGCCGGCGTTTGAAATCCCTCAAAATCCTCCCCAACGTTGCTGTGCGTTTCAGACGAGGACAGCGGCCACTGCCAGCTCTCTGTGGTCCTGGCTGGCGAGTCTTCGTCAGAGGCAGGCACCGAGGATTCCTGTTCTTCGGCCGGCGTGGACAGCGAGCTCCCTCGGTGATGGCTGGCTTGCCCCGAGGATCCAGGAACCTCCCCATCTTGCTCCCCAGTGACATCTGGCAATCAAATAGAGGAGCAACAACCACTGTATCTGAGGCCAGGCAGATGGAGGTATCTACATGCATTGGACAACACATAGAAAGAAGCCAGTTGGGAAGCCAGAGTGTATGTGTTTGGGCAAACGGAAGGGCGGACTAAAGTTTAGTGACTGCATCGGGCACGTGGCAATTGGCGTCATTAAGCACGTTTGGTCTCAGTGCACACTGTCCCTGTACCCAGAACACACACAGCCATGCTGCATCCCAAGGCAGGAGCTACCAAATTCCCCTCAGCGTGACTGTGACAGGAAATGTCAGTGAACCTAGCGAGAAGCTCACCTATGCACTGCAGTGGTGTCAGTCAGAAATCCCTGGGACGAGCTCAGGGGGCCAAGGGTCCAATTGAGCTTCCTGGGGTGCCAGATGTGCTCCACCACTGGCTGAGGGCAGCCCTTTGTTGCTCTGAAGCACTGCTGGCTATCTTCACTTTTGTCCGACGTCTCACGTCACCCCCACCCAAAATCTCTCCCAAATCAGGGCTGCAGCGCGACGGTGGCCGTCCATGGGATTATCCCGTGAGCAATGCCCTCCCCAACATTTGCCGGATTTTCCTTGCTCTCTTCTCCAAACAGTAGGAAATGCTATCTGAGGGCATTGCTCACCGGGATCTCTTTGTCTCCTGGAAACGAACTGAGTTTTGCCCTCCCCTGGCTACCTCTTTGCTTGCCTGAGGGTGCGTGGTGGAAATCTGGGTGCAAGCACTTCCCTGTGGCCACTCTAGAGCAAAATGCCCTTCCCAAAGAGCAGGAAAGGCTCAGGCTTTTGCACCCACAGGAATCACTGGCTCACAATGGAGCGTGATCTGCCCAGCTCCGTCCTGCACCGCCCTGCATTACATGAGGCTGTGGGTGGGACTCTGTACACTTTCTGTTACTTCAGATAAGAAAATGAGCCCACTTTTTAAAATATTCTTTTGGTTTTTTTGAGGGGGGCCAATTTGGTGGCGAGGAATCACCCTGGGGCAGTGGCTGAAGGAGGCAGCCCAAAGCCCAAAGCCCTGCACTCCCCATGCTCAGGCAAGGGATGGCTGTCAGTAGGGTTGTGACCTGACCAGGCTGCTGGTGCTGCTGCTCACACCACAGTGGCCTGAGTGCCAGATCAGGGCCGTGCCAACTCTCTGGCACCCCAGCCTTGTAAAAAGCTTTCTGGGTTGTTTTTAAGGATTAATTTCTGCTTTTTGAAATACTGCTCTTCAGACCTTAGTGGAAGCTGTAAGGTTATATCTGCAATGTGTTGCTGAGGTCATGTTAAACCATACTTTTGGTTCTGTTTATGAATCAGGGCAGGGTTTTGTTCAATTTTTAAAAATTATTTTATGTGAAATATAATGAAATGAAAAGCTTTTTCTGACAGACCCTCCTCCTATATCTCAAACCCTGTCTATCACAATGTGGTACTCATTATTTCTACACCCATGTGCCTGCAATATTATGGTGCTCTAAAAGAGATTCTGTGTGACTTCATTGAACAATAACTTTTAAGTGCTAAAATAATGGATATTATTCGTGCATTTAGCATATTCACTACTTCAAAGTATTCACATTCAAAGTATTCATATTCTCTCTGCGTCTGGCTGGACTGTCCAGTTGCATGTTTTATGGAAAGTGAGGATGAAATTGTATTTGTAAAAAGGCATGAGCTCCTTATGAAAATGAATTTTAGGGACAAACTGTCATGCAATCATTGACTCTTCCACTCCATGGAGATTTGAAAGGGACTATATATCAACCTAACTAAGAACTCCTTCTTCCTTTGAAATTTTTCTCCTGCTTTTTCTAATACAGCCATAGCTGCATTCCTTCACTAGCAAAGTTCTCTTAACAACTACAGTGTAGGACCATGAAATTATTTCTCAGCATTTTCCTATTTGAGTACACATGAAAAAAAAAAAAAAAGAACAAAGAAACAGGGGACCTACTTTTACCACACAAAGCAAACACACACTTCAGTTAAAGTCTATGGAATTGGAGTGAGGTAAGGGATCATAAATACTCATTCTGGCAGAGCCACTGGTCATACTGAATGTCTTGGCATTTCTTTTGACATGTCAACAGAAAACTCCCCATATTCAAAAACCCCATTTAGCTGGCAAGTGTTCTAAACAGAGCCCACCTAACAACTGGTAAGTAGTAGAACCAAACTATACTGGAAGTCAAAAACAAGCAAAACGAAATCAAAAACCTCCAAACTCCACACTGATTTATGAATACTTCTGGAAATGGCATCACTGTGTCTAGTTTGTTCAGGTTCAGGGGGACCAGAACACCTTTGTTATTTGTGCATGTCTACATATTTGCCAGAGGCTCGTGAAGAAAAATTTCTCTGAAAAAGCGCAATAATTTATTCAATAATTTTTTTGCAAAATTTCTTATGTCCTATGAAATGTTACCACTTGCCATTCTCCCAATCAGTCTTTTCAGCCTTTCAGAGCTGAAAGAACAGCATCTGGCAATCAGTGACCAATGACACAAATGACAAAAGAAAAGAGTCTGTGAAAACCCCTGGGCAGAAGGTTAATTGCAGAAACTCTTGGCGAATACTTCTGAATAATGAATACATGCACAGGCTTTAGGTTAGGTTGGTAAACTTGGCTGGCAATGAGAAAGAGGAATAACCATCATTGTTATTGTTTGTAACAAGGTGTTCAGCATCTCTCAGCAGCTCCGGTTTCTGGAAGCTTTGGGAAGCATTGCCGTGGGGCAGGGGGAACCAGGGTGTGTTACAGGCATGGCCTTCCACAAACTTTCCTTCCCTAAGGAGCAATCATGGGAAAATTGCCTGGAGGCCACTGGCTGACACCACCTGGATGAACATGTGAGTCTGTGCCCAAGAAATCCATTCCTTGCTGACCAAAAGTTGCCCTAAGTTTTGGGCAGATCTTGGTCAGGGTGGTTGCACCAGTGCCTAGGCTGGGGCTGTGGGAGAGCTGCGCCAGGCACAGCAGGGACACTGCAAAACTGGGTTCAGTCAGAATCTGTCCTTATGTTTGGACAGCTGACAGAGTGACCTCAACTAACTGCCTTTTACTCCTTGGAAAAGGGGTCACTTCTGAAAAAAGAGAGAGAGAGGCCACTACAACTGTGAAGTCAAAATTGGCCATGGATCAAACCATGCACCAACATGGCTGACCTCACTTCGTTGTTAACTTGCTTTAAAAAAAAAAGAAATCTCTTTCTTTTCAAGCTTTAAATAGAATGGGTACAAAGAAGCACAGCTGGCTTCCTTGGGTGTGAAGCAAAGGGAAGAGGTTTTGTTCCCTGATCTTTCTAGCAATTTTCACCTGACACACCATTCCTACGTGCAGCACTTTTCTCACAGTGATAGATACGACTTACAGGCAAAATAGGTCACTTCTGTCTTTTACAGGTATCTTTATACCAAGTGATAGCAGCCATCAAACCTGCAGCCTCCAAGGTTCACATTCCTAACCTCATGTCCCTTCCTCTGCTGGGGCAGGACTTCCACCTCCATCCCTAAATGGCCAAGGAAGGGACTCAGGAAGGAGCATGCAAATGGGCTAAAGGGAGCAGAAACATCTGGAAGTCAGTGACCCACTGCACTTCAGCTTTAGTGTTTGTTCACTGTGGGTACTACACAGCTATTTCCAAAAGCCTTCTGGGGTTTCTGAAGGCTGTTTTTTGTTCCACCTCAGCGACTCTGTTGTGTTTAAGGAATAAAAGCGATCTGGTGTCTCAGGGGTCCATGCAATAGGAACTGGTGAGCCTCCACCAAAGTACTGGCTACCTCCCTTTCTCCCCTGTTGGATAGGTTCTCTGTTTCTGCAGAGGAGCAGAATCTGCCAGAGAGATTCTCTGTTCCTGCTGCTCATCTGGGTGTTTCCCTGGGCTGACACAGAGCCTGATCTGACCTGGTGGATCAGCAGGTGCTCCTGGAGGCCACGGGAGAGCTGCTCCAGGTGTGCCTGCAGGGGAGAGCTGTGGTTTGCCCCATCCTGCCCTGAGCATGCTGATCAAAGCCAAGTTTATTCCAGCCTTTAGGTTCATGAATATGTCCATTATTTTGGAGCACTGCTATTCCGTGCTGTCTCCTTGCACCACAACATTCATCACCACTGACAGTCCTTTGTGTTGGTCATTAGGCATTTTTTAGGATTGTAGCAATTACTGGCTTGAGATACACAGAGAGCTACTGAATGGTTGGTTCAGCTGCAGGGGTAGAGGACTGAGACAGAGGCCAAGAACAGAGCAGGGCTTTGGATATACACAAACTTTAGAGACATCAGATATAGTTCTTTAACTTTTGGTCACTGAAGAACATTTGAGATTTATGCCTGTGTTGTGCCTTACCTGCCACTTGGACTGGCAGCTGATCCCTCCCCTGAGATGTGCTGCTCTTTAAGAAGCCCTCCTTTTGAAATCCCACCATTCCTGTTTCACCTCTGCTACCGGATCGTTGCCTTTTCCATTATCTTTCCTTTTCAGACTGCCCACCAGCGGAGCTGCACGGGAGGGAGGGCTGGGGCACCGTCTCTTCCTGCTGACAGACAGGTGGGTGGAGATGTCCCTTGGCCACAACAAGGGGGCCAGGAGCTCCACAACAGTGGGAACGCAGCGGGGGAGCTTCCCGGGCCCTGCCTCTGCTGCTCTGGACCTGGGCCTCTGTCTGTATCTCATCACCCCTCCTGGGGTGGGTGCATTTCTCAAACTGCTTAGGTACCAAGGTGATAGGTGCCTTGTAAATACCTAAGATAGATACAGACAGAAACTGTACCAGGCGCATTATGCAACACTTCAGACAATGCCAATGGCACCTTGGTGCTGTAGGATCACCCACCTGGTCCAGCATCTGCAGGCAAATACTGGGCACATGCATTTTTTTCCTTTGGAAAAGTGATGGGAACACAGGACATTCATTCTTCCTTGGTGGCAACAGGTTTGGGCACACAGCCCTTAGTGTCAGGCACTGCACATGCAAGGGTTTTGTTCCATCGCCTTCCCTAAATACGAGTTTGCAGGTTTAGTTTAATTTCCTCCGTTAGCTGATAAAATTTGCTTCCTTGTCAATAATCTGCAAGAACAGGTTACAAAAGCAGCACCGAAACTAAAGGGGTGGTCTTCACATGTGCCTATTCGAAATGCACAGAGGTTCTTTTAAACTACAGAAAAATATGGTTGTGGTGTTGTTTTTGTCTTATGAATTCATTTTTTTCCCCCAATTTCTTTTATTTTTAACTACAAGTAGCTTGTTTTTAGCATGAAGACCAGGAGTGATTATGCATATAATTAAATGCTTCCATGTCTGGGGAAAAAAAGAAAAAAAAAAAAAAAAGCAGCACCTAAATCAAGTCAGTGCAATTATTTGCACTGTATTCCTTTTAGGTTTTTGGCACTCCCCATATATATGCCAAAGGCCTTGCCCTGCTTAATTTGTAAAAAAAATAGCTGGAAAGTAACTGGATAAAAACATCTGTGGGTGGGAGAGCTACTAAAGGACAATTTGGGCAAACAATGGGGATTCGGGCAAGGCTTTCAAAGAAGCAAATGAACAAAAATTCTAGACCATCTTCCCAATGCTAATGGGCAGGTGACAACCTAGTGATTTCAAAAGAGAGCTTGGTCAGACCACCAGGAGCTCATCTGATAGCGTTGTTTGGCACAGAAGCAATTTCACCTGACAGTGTCCCTGGATGGAAAACAGGTGACTCCTGTTTGGTTAAAATGGTTAAAAATGGATCTGTGCCCTCTGAGAACAAATGGCTTTCTTTTCAACTCTTCAAACAGGATCAGATGTGTAAAAATTCATCAAAGACCAAAAGTAGGTAAAGTATAACAAGGCCTTCAACATACCACTGAGCTTTTAAAGACTAGCCTTAGCTAAAGCATGGATTCAGAGTGAGAACATTAAAGGTTAAGTTCTAAATCCAGATTTCTCGTTTATGATCAAAATTAGAGGAAAGAAACAACAAGTTCAGCCTACAGTTATGTCCTGTAAAGGTATAGGTAAAAATATACAGCAATGGAATGACCTGCGTTTTCATGTGGACGGTTAGGCTAATCCTCATCGATCTGCCACCACTACATTTTAATTTGGAATTACCTTCTTCCAGCCCCACCCCAAATTAGCAATTTGCAGGATTGTGCTTGAATCACCATGCCCAAATCACACATTTACCATATTGCAAACAACAGGCAGAGAATATTATTTTAGCAGTCAGCATAATGAGGAAATAATAAAAGCGCTTTGCAATGCAGTCAAACACAAAAGGCACTTGAAACACTTTCCTTCTATGAAAATTAACTAATAATACTTGTCTGCTCTCTGGGATGCTGTAAATTCTACAAAGTACTCTAAAATAAAATAAAATAATGAAAATATATAAAATAAATTAATAAAACACAAAAGCTTAAGTAACTAAAATTAATCATTTAACATTGAGTATCTATAAATACCATGACATGATTTACAAAAATGCTTGGTAGGTATTCACGATAAAGAGCTCTCAAAACTTTCTGGAAGGAAAGCCTTATTTGTGTTTTTAGGGCTGAAAATAGCTTCATATTATTACACACAATCACATTTACACATTATAACCACACCACCAAAAGTAATTTTTAAGGAAGGCAGAAAACGGATATGTTCAAATTCCTTTCTAGAGATACAATTTTCAAGTACCAGCTCTTTAACAGCATGTTCATTATTAAGGAAATAATGATACAGGCATTTAGAATACACCTGCAATGCTGAAGCCTTGCAATTCAGCCTACCTTGAAAGAGGAATGGTCATTGTCTAACAGTGGTTTCTGTTCAAGAACAAAAACAAAGCAGAGAATATAGTCAATACCCACTCCTACCCTGCAAGCCAGGTGGAATTTAAGTGGCAATTTGATGTTCTGTTTAAGAGACAGCATTTGAAAATTTGGCCTAGTCACAAAAGAAAGGCAATCAAATCAAAGAAACCAAAAAGAAAGTGAAGGATCTAAGACACTTGCAGCCTTCTCTGGTCTTACATTTAACTCTCACGCTTCCACACCGAGGGGAAAAACCAAACAAACTATGAGGAATTATCTAAAACCATTTATTTTTAATTAGATTAGAAATTAATTAACACGGGTATGTGAACATTTGAAGGAAAAAAAAAAAAAAGAAATAGCAGCAAAGGGAGTTTTGAGATGAGGGAGATAAGTCCTTCATCTCCCTGGCTCCTGAAAAAGAGAGAGAACACATTAAAAGTGCTGAAAGAGTTTTCCACTGCCCTAACTGTGCCATGTTGGGAAATGCATGCAATTTTATCTGTTCCTCAAGCCCTCATGATTTTGGATATGTGCTTAGATATTAAATTGATAATATCTGAGCATAGTCACACTCACATAAACCAACGTATTTAACGTGTCTCTTTGCGAATGCTTCAAACCCCACATTTTCTGTAACACTTACAATTCCTTTTCCACCTTCTTTTATACCATTGTCTTGTTTGGCTGATGCAGAAAGGTTTTGAAAACCTTTCCAATTACAGGCCTGCAGTAAAGAAAAATAAGTATCATGACAGGGCACTACATCCTTGAGAATAAGCTGATAAATTCAAAATAATAACAGTGTCGATGAGAACACCCACACAGACTCAAGCAGCCTCTACTCAGGATTCCCAGTGTTTCCAAAATGTTATAGCATCTCATGAAAGGTAAATCCTGGTCTGAAGAAGTCTTTAGTACCAGGAGCTACCTGTTAAGTTTGGCTTCGGTGGCACAAGTGGCTAATGAGCACATTGCCAAGTTATTTTTCATGAAAAACACAGGTTTAGCATTGTTCCCTTTCTGAAACATGCCAATTTTCACAATACTTTTCCCTCACAAAGTGTTTTACAAGTACTTATATTGTAACCACAGTCCTAATCCTACACTTACACTGCTGTGGACTTTCCCATGTTACACTACAAGCCATAAAATCTGCACCCTCGCTGCACCAGCCACAAATGGGGGCTGGCATTTCTTCACACAGACTTGACAAATTCCACCCAGAGTCACTGCTTTCTGCTTGAGATAAATGACAACCCGATGACAACCTCTTCCTCATTACTACACTGGCACCTCATTAGAATTTCAAATCAGTAATGCGAATCAATTACTTACAAGGGATAACTTTCAAGAATTCTTCATGAAGCCTGATGCCTTTTGCTCTCATCTTCTGAAATAGTGTCTGGTGAAGATCTGAAAACCTTCTTCCTACAGAGAAGCACTGCAGGTGCTGGGAGCTATCTCAGGAGCTGCCGTGGTGAGTGCTGTAAAAGTTGCTTTGGTGGTATTCCCATTGTTCCCTGCAGACAAACCTCCATCATCAACTCCACCACAGTGAAATAAAAAAAGTGAGTTTTGAACCCAGACGGCTTTTGAGAGTGGTCTCTTCAAACAGAACAGAACACTGTGAGCTAATCCACTGCCTGGCATTCATTTATATATATTTGCTCTGCAATTTCATTGTTTCAGATGCCTTTGGAAGGTGCCACCTTTGAAACAATGGACGACAGGAATGGGATGAAGTGAGAATGCTTATTGCAGACAGAGCTAATAATATGTCTTTTGAATGCCATCAACTGATATTTTTCTATTCAAATTCCAGTCAGACTTGATGCCAGGTAACAATATTCTGTGTTGATGATATCACAGTTATTGTGTATCTGTGAGGTGGTGATAGAATCTAAACCCTCCAAAGGAGAAAATCCATTATTTGTAGTTGGTACTGCAGCCCACACCAAACCCCAAAGACCAGGACCAACACACATACTTTATCAGTATATGGTATGTATCAATATTTTATATTGATTACCATATCAAATCTATGAACAAACAAAGCACCACCCTGGCTCACGACTGACACACACGTGACACTGCCAGCAGATTATTTGTTAATGCAGAAGGATTATTTATCTTGTCATTCCCATTTTGCTGTGGAAATTTAACCTGCTCCATGTTCTTCATTTTGTCCCTTCTCTATGGGGACTTAATATTAGGTATTTTAAAATTCAACACTGTCCACTTCAGCTGTCACTGGAAATCCCAAATTACTCACTAAATCAAACCCATTTCCTGGCAGCAAAGAAAGCTGAGGAGCGGGAAATTTTTAAGTCACATATCTAGATGTTTACAGATCTTAGCTATGGATGTGTTCCTTAAGGATCATATAATTTTAAAATTCTCCCTCCACATCGAGTTATTGATAAATCAAAACAAAAAGCGAAGGAAAAGCCATTTAGAACCAAGCTCTCCACCAGCTGCATAAACTTATTATCAACAGAGCCAGATTTAAGGTTTTAAAATATTAATTTTGAAGCTCTAATGATACCTATTTTCCCATCATGATGATGAAAATTACGACTTCAAATTTTTCCCTTAATCTTTAATTTTCAGAGTATTTTTCAAACCTTCATTTCAATTTGCTACACGAATATCCTGGTTATTCTTCAGTATTAATGGAATCACATTTTAAGTGCTGCTTCCAAAAAGTTGCTGCTTCACAACTCTTGGTTTACATGTTGCCATAACTTAACCATACCATGGTTCTTGGAAAACTACAAGGCACAAGAAAGAAGAACAGCTCTCCCCTATCCCAGGTATCCCAAAAAATCCAGAAAGTAATTAGGAAACACGGCCCTCCACACACACATTTTGAGGTTGGAAGCTACCTCTGAGTGAGGCAACTACTGCAAGCAGAAAACCAGTGGCACAGATGAAGTCAAATTTTAGTAATTCATGCTTCGTAAGTGCAGTAAAATGACAGAACTTCCCATGCCATACTGATCCAAACCTAAGGATTTTATCAGCTGTTTGGACACAAATACCCTGTCTTCTATCCTGAATATCAAAAAACACAGCCTATGTCCTGTCCTGCCTTCCTCTCCCAGTGAACCAGAACCCATCTCCAGAGAGAACCAACAAGACCAGTCAGACAGAACCACAGAAGCCATTATTTTTATCTTAATACCTCCCTCATCTCTGACCCAGAAAACTGAATTTTTGGTTGACAGAAGACTCCACACAACAACACAAACATCTTTTTTTTATATATATATGCTGCCAAAACGTATTTTTCAGTAGCAATGTGGTTTATTCTGTCATATTCTCTGAATGGAGAATGGCAAATATCCCTAGCTGGAACCTCTGGTAACCACCTGAAAGGAGGTCAGGAAAGAGCAGGAAAATAAAGAGTGGAAAATAACCCAATTCCGTCCTATTAAACGTCAAAGAGGAAAAGCTTCCCTGCTGAGAGAAGACACTGCCTACAGCCTAGATTTCCTTTCCATGACACTGAACCTCACCCAAGAGCAGGACACAGCCTGTTTTTACCCAGCTACAACCCAGGGGCTCAGGGAAAGTGGGAGACTCTTCCTTGGGCCAGACTCCATGAGAAGGTGGAAATGAACTGCCCCTGCTCGGGAGAGCTCACAATCTAGGGAAGCAAAAATGATGTACAGGAGCATGGAAAAAGTACAGCTCAACACAAACAAACTCTCTGTACACAAAAATACATTTATGAAAGCTATTAAAATAGCACTGCTATTTCTACCTGCCCCCCTGCCTCGCCATTAGTGCTGGGATGATTGCTCAGTGGGGATCTAGGGAAGGTGAGTCTTTGGGAGAGATTTCAAGGAGAAGGTGGTGGGTGGCCTCATGAATCAGTCCAGGGAGGGCACTCCATGCATACAGGACAGCGTGGAAGATGTTCTACCAGACAGAGCAGCATTTCTGGGGGTGAGAAGCTCAGGTGTGGTGTGCAAGATCCCTGATTCCTGAGACAGACACGTGTGGCCGTTGGGGAGACAAGCGGGATCACTAAGGTGGGACTGCACTGGGGTGTCACTGGCTACTAACTCTCTGTGGCTGCCAGTCAGCACAGGAACTGTGAGGAGATGAGATGGAAGGGGTTTGGAGGAGAGTCAGGTACAGAGAAGGAAAAAAAAAGGCAAGGTGAAGGAAAGGAGACAAAAGGAAGAAATGCGGGGGGTAATTTCGAATGTGGTCTTCTGTTTGAGTTTCTTAGTGTGTTTGCAATTTATTAACTAAATAACTAAAAAAACATATACAATAATTAATGTACATTTGACACCATAAAATAAACTGGACCATATGCCAACATTAACATTGTTATTATCCTTCACTATGGAAAGGTGAGAAACAGGTTAAACAAGAGACAAAATGCTTCCCCTTACCCTTCTTCTTCCGTACTGAAGCTTGGAAATAGAAAGGGAATGAACTGTGAATCAATTCTGAAGATAATTTTTTTATATGCTAAATCCTTGTCTGTCATTTTGAGCTCAAACATTATCCTTCCCTCTAAGACGTCAGTCTCTCCCTGCTCACCTCTGCTAAACAGGCATCTCTCAAAGCACAGTAGATAAAATCTGCTTTTGCCAAGCTGTTTTTATCAGGGTTTATGATAACTACGAGGAATTTCTCCCCTGCAAGTATTAGGGATACATGCAGAATTTTTTTTTTCTAACTTCTTTTTTAAAAACAGTAACTGGGGCAACTTATCGATACCAGGGCTGTCTAACTATGACAACATCAGGCCTTTCCAAATCTTTGCAGATTGAAATGGAAAGGAATCATTAGCACACTGGCATCTTTTAGATTAATTAAATTTGAAAGAGAACAGCTCACATGGTCTGCTCTGTATTATGAAGAATAGCATAGCTCAAAACATGTCAATGAAACTGTAGGCAGGATTCAGAGCCAGGCAAAGGAAGTGACTGTAATGGCTGCAAGATGGATAACTGTTTTGTTTGTTTTTTTAAATTATGTTTAACTTATCTAGAAGACATTACAAAACTATGCACTCTAAAGGAAAACAAATGGGGAGTTTCTATTTCCCTTTTTCTTCCATTACATAACAAGGGACATTCAATAAAAATTAAAGGCATCACATTCAAAACCAATAAAAAGGAAATACATCTGTACACAGCACATAATTAGCCTGTGGGATTATTTGTCACGAGACATTATTGAGACCACGAGCTTCTCCAGTTCAGGAAAAAGGGTTACACATAGGTATTGATGAGAACATCCACAGTGCTCCTTTTTAGGTACTTCCTATTTGGTTTGCACATATATGGCATGAAAGAAATGCTCGTTTATTAGAGAGTTCAATGGCTGTAAAAATGTGGGTGTTCTCATAGCTCTCACAGATGCCCAGTATATACACAAATACATAGAGGGATATATAAATTATAGATAAATACACACATACAAGCTGTGTTTTATGTCAGGAGACAACTTTTAACTGATGATAGGGAGAATATTTTCCCTGTGGAAGCTTGCTCAGTTGCTGTGCAATTTAAGAATTCTTGTCCCTTCTGCTAACAGCCCTTTTCCAGGACCAATATGAAAATAGGTAGACCACAGATGTTATTTGGAACAGCAGTCACATTGTTTGCTATGGTGGCAAATGTTCAGAGTATCATGGTAATGGCATTTACAGACTTTTTTTAGGAAGAAAGCAAATTTCTGCCCCTACTACAGCTTTCCTAGGGGACAAACACCTCTGGAAGATGGTGCAGGACTGTTCCTTGGAACAGAAAACTCCTGCCAGTGCAATGTCTGCCCCATCTGGAAAAAGGTATGAATGGGAAATGTGCTTAAAAATGGAAATATGTCCTGTGGCTGTTTGTTAAAGGAGTTGGATTGGTTTCTGCCATTTGGTGAGGACAAACAGCAGAGCAAGGGCCACAACCTGAGCAGGGGTGTGAGAAAGCTAAAATATGATGGTCTCCTCTGGGGACATTACTATTAACAAGTTATTCTCCCCTAGGGAAGTGCTGCTTCTGCTTTAAGACCAGTATCTCCTGTGGAAGATTGAAAAGTCAGAGAAATAGAAGAATATCCTCAGCTTGAAAGCAATTGGCAGAAGAGGATAACAAAGGGACAAAAATGGTACCAAAATATTGCTGTCCCCTTGGGAAAGGAGGTTGATAAACCAGCCAAGTTTTACAAGCTCTCAGCACTCCATGAAAGAAAAGCAAATGAAAAACATCCAGACCCACAAAGTGTGCTCCAGAAATAATGTTTTACATTTTAATCCTGGAAGGAAAATGATGGAGCATTCACAAGCTGTTGATACCTTGAGTTAAGCTCCTAAACTTCCTTGTACATAAAAAACCAAATTTTCTGAGGCCTGCTGGAGCTAAATAATCAGACTGGGGTGGTTTTTTCAGTCTTCATTTGGTTGTTAGACCATAGAGAAGACACTACCCACATCAGCACCACTTTGCTGGGAGACTTCCCACTGGAGCTACGTGACTTGACTCACTAAAGGATGGATGGGATCCATCTGCTCCAGAAAGCACTGACTTACAGGGGGGAAAAAAGGGGGCCACAAAGCTATGATTCCTTCCAGTTGGTCTTCAGATGAGTCCATGTCAGGAAAACCCCGAGGTTATAAAATTCAGTATTTAAATCACTGTAGAATTACATGGAGAAATGGTTTTATTGTGTGGATTATTATCATCTATTACTCTGCAGTGAGGGATGTGGTTTGGTTTTATACCCATTTCTCACTTGCTAAACACACAGTTTTACTGTTATAGCCACGCAGAAATATGCATTAGGTTTTTCTCTGTTTATATATGATTTATTCCTATTTCCATGTCTTTATCTAGGTGCAGAAATTCTACCTTTTAATGACCTAACAGATTAAAACCAGGAAGAAAAGAACAATTACCTTCCTCATTTCTAGAAAATGAATACAAATTCCTGAAGAATTATACATATCTAGAATGTGGATGATCAAGCAAAGGAATCTACAACCACATTTCTCAAAATTAGCAAATAAAAGACTGAATGCTCAGTAATTTTTTATTACCAATAGTGAGAGGAATTAAGTTTATATCATGCACAGAAGTCAAAGTGATATCATAATATGCACTTTCTCAGATCAAATGAAACAAGTTGAAGTTGAAGCTGCTTTAACACTGTCAGCTTTTAACAACAGCTTCTGGCAGCTTACCTTTATCCACTAATGAGAGGCCACAGAAATTTAAAATAAAACAGTATTAGATGAACTGAAAATTTAGAAAGCAAAGCTAACAAAACATGATACAGCATTATTTCCTTTTTTTTCTTTTTTCTTTTTTTTTTTTTTTTTGATAGATGTGCCAAACTTTGATGATGCATAAAATGTATCAACATTCCCTTGCGCAGCAGTAAAGGCACAAGTCTCCACAAAAATCATTCATGCGAGTCATGCACATTTTGAACTCTCCAAAGATGCAGCATTCTTAAAACCTCCTCTGCTTTAGACACTGTACACAGTGCAGCTCCCTCCATCAATTTCACATAGAGACATATAGATATTTACATCTCCACCAAGCCAGCATGCTTGCCAAAAAACACTTTCTTACCAAGCTCTTCAAGCTCTGAGGTCATGGACTTAGACCGCAGGGTCAGTGCAGTGGTTGGAGCTCGCTTAGGAGGTGGTGGGGCTGTGCATGGAACAGAAAAACACACAAATGTCAACCAAAACACACCCTCTGGAAGCCCTATGCTCACAGCCACAATTCCATAGCCATTTAAAAGAATAAGCTCCATGCAATGAGGCGAGAATAAATACCTACATGCGGAGGAAAAAGCCCTGAGATGCTTTTCATGGACTGAATTTCTCCACTGTTCCTGGCTCTAGCGTAGGTTGCTTGACACATCCGCAAGCTTTTATGTAACAGGATACATAGAAACATTTAAAGCTAAATAACTGTGCACTTCTGTTCCCCAGCAGGAAAAGGGCTTTCTAGAGAAAGGACCTCGCAGCAGTGGTGCCCCTTCAGAGAAATATGCGGGGCTAAAAACCTCCTGGGCACCAGCCAATCTCTGGCAGATTAATTTAATCTTTGGAGAAACTGTTCAATCTGAGAAATACAGCGAAGAACATTCAAATGTGTCTGAGTTGTTAAGGTGACTCTAAGGGAAACGGGTGATCCTTAGAATATAGAAGTTTTTAAAATATCAAGGCAATAATCTAGCACAGAAACCACAATCTGTGCTTTAGTATCCTGATAACAAATATTTCTGGTTGTCAGAAAAGATCTTCTCATTCCAACCCCACTGCCACAGGCAGGGATGCCTTCCACCATCCCAGGTTGCTCCAAGTCCCATCCAGGTCTCACCACCTCCACACTAAAGAATTTCCCACTAATATTTAGTCTAAACCTGCTGCCTTTCAGTTTAAAGCATTGCCCCTTGTCCTGTCACTACATTTAAGGTCAATATGATGTATACCAAAAGGCACAGGCAAAAAGGTTCGTTTAAAATGTGTGAACAGTAATTCCATCAAGCCAAAAATAGTGCAGGACCATGCTGGGACGTGATTTAGTTCAATGCAGCCTTTCCCCTCCACCCCACAGGCTGGTCTCACTCTTTTCTTAAAAATTATTTTTAATAAGCAGTGGAGGTGAAAAACACTTCCAGCACAGACAGAAAGTTCTAGTTTCATGGAGCAGGAGTGAGTCCTGGAGTGGCAGCTCCTCAGCTGCTCCCACGTTGAAGAGCCAGGTGTGTGTGAGTGAAAACTCACAGGACTGGGGGAGGAACAGGAACTTTCAGCTCTGTGCTGCTGCTGTATGGAACACCAGGTGAGCAGCAGCAATCTTTCCTGCTTAATGATAATTATGAGGGCCTAATGACTTCCTAGCACAGCTGGGAAACCAAACTCAGGGGCATCCAGGGTGAAGGAAATAGTGTAAATTCTTTTTTTGTTTCCTCTTCTTTTGGGGGGTGAAGCTTTCATGGTGGCTTTTTGGATGGGTGGGTGAGAAACACAGTGCTGAACTACCCCCATCTCAAGGACATTTGAAATTAATAAAAGATCATCTGTTCTTAGTGTTTTCCCTCTTCTCACTACTGCAAGAAATTTTACTACAAGATCCTCAAACACATACACGTGAAAAACCCAAAAAGATGAACTTTAATGCCAAGCATGATGAGAGAATATTGCTCTTTTTGCCACGTGTTAATGTCTAACCCAACAGAATTAAATCACTCCAAATTAAACAAGAACAGGGTCTTTCAAATTTTAGAAGCAAAGCCTAATAAATCAGAATTTAGAAAAGAGCAATTTCATGGCCACACTTGGTTTACTGTGAAGGAAGGGCAGGGGAGTCCATCAGGAAGAGAGAAAAATGTACCTTTCTTCCTTGCTGTGTCATCTGGATCAAGATTCCTGGTTACTGTGACAACCTTCAGCACGAGGTGATTGCCCCCCTGTCGAATCATGTTCACCACCTGCCTGTGGCCAACTTTCACTACATTCTCATTATTAACCTGCACAGAAAGGAAGGAGTCATTTAGACCAAAATGCAGAAATTTTTTGTTCTATCGTTTTTATAAACAGAACGTGGAAGGAACAGGTAGAAACAGAATTTCTAATTAGTGTCTTTTAATGAAAATATGTACTTAAGGAAGAGTGCACAGCTGACATGATGACCAGAAAACAAAGCTACTCCTTTGGGAAATGCACACCTAGATAAATTCAACCAAATCCTGCCCTTCACATATTTTATTTACAACAAGTAGTTTTCCTTCTGCAAGTTTCTGGAAGGATCTCCTGTCCTGGAAGCAAAGGCAACAGAGCCATAGCAGGCTCAAAGAATGTCCATGGAAAAAGAAGGGTTAAATACATGAAGCCCTGAGCAGCTACTGTGGTCATGCCAATTAAACTTTAAACTGCACTTCAACACTCAGCTTGAGGAAAAAAAAAATAAATATATACATATATATGTACTCTCTAGTAATTCTTAATGCTAAATCATCCTTTTTGCTGGATATGTCTTTCCATAATATCAATTAATAGACATAGAAGAAAGCAGAGGCATAAAAAACTGTAAATAAGCACGGCTAAAAGTAATTTATTTATTCATTCAATCTATAAGGAGTCACTGAAAGTTATCTGAAATTTGAATGATGACAGCATGTAAGACTGAAGTGCTGCCTGTGCTATTTGAACATAAAAGATATTGAGGAATGGAGGAAGAGCTGCTGCCAGGATACATGCTGGGAAGTTGATCTCTCTCCAAAATTCCACTGACTCAGTAATATTTCACTGAGATCACTCAATGCCTTCCAAAATGAACAGTCATTTCCAAAGTAAGTGTTTTTAGCCTCCTCTATTTATTCTGACAGGCTGGGCATCTCACACTCTAAAGGATTTACAGTTTTGAGCAGAATCTCTCATTAAATATTATTGCTGTTTAGCAGAACAAACAGCACAAGCCTCCCCACTCCAACTCGAAATCATTTTTCCATCCATTGTCTGGAAGGAAAAAAACCTTCCCTTTTTCCAGGCTTCAGCTGAGCCAAAATGCATTTTAATGAAGCAAAGCATTGGTGAACCATCTTTTCAAGGCAGTGCTGCAGTGGGGAGCCTGAGGGACGAGCTGTGTGCTCTGTGCCTGAGCTCGAGGTGCTTCTGGAGAGGCTTTTTTGGTTCCATGTACTGTGACGTAGGTGGAACACATGCTGAACATCCAGACCTGTTGAGCAGGCAAAGATGAAGTTCTCTGGTTCTGTAGGTGGAGGGTATAAAAGAATATTGATTTAAATAGGACTCTTGCTGGTTTGCTTTATTTTACACCTCCTTAGCATCTGGTATTTAATTCCAAGAGATATTTATTTAGCTGGACCAACGGCATCTAAATTTAATCTGTCTAAAATATTGAAGCAAACAGCATTGTCCATTTACTTCTGAATTCCTTCCAGTGTTAAAGCCTCAACCAGGTAATTCTTTTCCACAGGAAAAAAAAAGTCATGTAATTAAGAATTATGGAATGCATCCATTCTATTTTTACTGGAATTAAATTTCAAGCTTGGAAGCCAGTAAGGATTACAATGTAATCCCTAATGCTGTCAAAAAATAGAGCCCTCCAAATAAATCAAAAGTCAATATTAATCAAACACATGTACACTTCACTAGTGTAAAGTGATAAATGTGTAATATGATAAACAGCTTATGCAGCATCCCATCTGTTCCCATCGTTCTGTGCAATGATATTTAACATTTAGAGCAGGAGCAAATATATACAACACTTTTTTTTAAAAGCTGCCTCAGAAACAGAACCTGTAAATGACTGTTTATAGCAGCTTTGTTGAAAAGGCACAGTTACAAAAGCTGGGACTGAAAAGATTCATTGGAAGATAAATAAAATAAAAATATTGATAGGAGAGCTGGAGGTTATTTAACTCGGAGTCTTACAGGAAATACTAGAGAACAAAAAGAATCGTGAGACCAGCAGAGCAGAACCTCATCTTCACAGTCTTTAGCACCTCAGGGGGTAAAACTGGAGCATGATTACAAAGCAATAACTTGGGAATTGTCAATAGCTTATAAGGATTTCAGTGACACTATTTCTTTTACCCTTCTTCAATATTTCATCCAGAAGGCAAGCGACTGCAGGAAGGGTCGTTAAACTGTGAGACACCAGAGTTCAAGCAGGTTTGTCTGACAGTTTTAGTTTGATATTATTCAGCAAAACTTTGCCAGGTGTGAATAATTTGAGGCAAATCTCTCTCGACTTCCACTTCAAGCTTTGGCAGGGGGGAGTTTGTAAACCAGGAAAGGAGATATCTGTTCCAACTGTGCCAATTCATTTCATAATCACCTGTGTTCTCTTTAAAACACTCAAAAACTAGTTTTTGTTTTAGCAGCTCAGTGTTTGGAAGAAAGCTCTAGAAACAAAGAGTAAAGCTGTTTTGCAGGCACAAAGTTGTGTCTTTCCCTCTTCTTCAATCCAATCTTTTCACTTATTTTCTGCAGTTTTTCACTGTGAAACCTGAGGTTCTTATTTTCCTTCTACTATTCCACAAAACATCGCTGCACCAAGCTTTTTCTCCCATATCCTTCACAAATAAGTGAAAGCAGAAAATAGAAATAGACAGGTGAGGAGGCTGGGTTTATGCTACATCAATGAAATCTGCTCATCCAATAAACCAAATGCAAGGAAGACTGTCCCATGGGACAGCCCACAATTTCAACAACTCTCCTCTATCCACTTTGGACCTCAGGAAAAGCCTCAGAATTCTGTATTTTTGAAAATCATCTTTATTATCATCTGATTATTGGGCAGTGGGATGGAAATTACTTCGAGAGAATTAATTTATGAAGTAATATGATCTCATAGACTAAATGTCTCTAAAAATAGTCTAAAGAGGCTGGATAAAAGCTTTTTTTTTCTTTTTTCCTGAAATGCACAGTTATGCAATGGGTTGAAAAATAATATAATGTAATATAATATAATACAATATAATAAAATAGTAAAATAACCTGCTCATTGTAAGCTGGCAGATGCATGAGCTGGAGCACATTCACCAGAGCAGCCTTCCCCTAGGAAGGTGCAAAAGGACAAAAAACCCCACTACCTGCAAAGAGACTTTTGCAGACTTTGCTCTATTAATAAAAATTAAAAAATAAATAAGTAAAATAATTTTTTTAAAAAAAATCTTGATTTCTTCAATGCATCACCCTAATCCTTCCACTACCAAAACATTCCCTCAGTGGAAAAGACAGTCAATAATTTTTAGCAGTAATTAAGTAGACAGAACTCCATCATTATGCTTGGAATGCCCATTGGTGGAATGGTGGAAGTTGGGAATGCACATCCTCTCAAAAGAAGCTTCTCAGCTGCTGTTCTTTATCCACTGAACTACTTGAAAACAACCCCCACCAAACCCGTTAAACACACTTACAACCCCCTGCCTACACGTTTTTTAAAATTCACCCTTTTTGATAAATATTTCACACACACTAACCCAATCCCAATTTGTACCAGAGAAAATAAAGAACCCACAAGTGATTTTGCAGGCTCAAATGATGCTTCTGCATTTCAAGTAACCACGGAGCTGTGCACGTGGCTCTGCCTGTCAGCAGCCACTGAGAGTTTCCCATCTGGAGACTAAAATGTGAGAGGAAGAAAGACACAGTGACCCAGACACTTTTGGGGAAGTTATTTGTGCTCTCAGTAAACCCACAGTGCCAACCCAGGGGTCACCCACTGAAAACCAGCAAAGGGTCGTGGTGTCTGTGGCCATACTGGGATGGGCTGGAGCAGCATTTAAAACAAACCAGCACAAATGGCCCAGATGTGCACCTGACAAGCATATTTTGTGTCAAAAATCCTATTATTTTATCTTCTAAATTCATTCTAAAAGCTGGATTTAACAGGCTCATGGACAGCACAAGGGAACACAGTGAATCCAGAAAGGCTTCTGTGAAAGCACATTTGAACAAATTCTGTTGGCAGCATACTTCTCCCTGAGCATCCCAGGAAAGGCCTGAGTGCAAAAATGACCACAGACCCAAATGAGGAGGCAAGTTAAAAAGGCTCAAAGCCAAAAGATGCTTTGGTGTAATGACATTCTATTTGCTTACAAAATGCATTTCACCACAAATGATATCAAGATTCACCGTCTCAAAAAGCTTGCACATGATTTTAACCTGTGCCTTAGATGAAAATAGAAAGTAATAATATAATAAAATACATAAATGAGTCCCATAATTGAAATTAATTTATGACTTTGTCTCTGCAAACCCAATTATTCCCATCACACCACAGAAGCTTTAACAGACAGAAACAAATGGCTTCAGTCCACTGGGCTCCAACTATTCATTTATTTCAACAGTTTCTGAAACAGGCCTTGAACAGCCTCTGGAAAATTGCTCAAGACTTTCTAATACGAATGGGAAGTTTGTTTACATTCTGATCTCCCACACAAACATCACTGATTCCCATCACATATCCCATTTAATCTACTTTGGTGTAAAAGATGCTTCAGAGGCTTCATGCACTCTGTTGATCTAAAAGGTGCTATTCAAAAGGAAAAAAAAAAAAAAAAAGAAGCTTCACAGAAGCAAGGATACAAGGATGTGGAAATTCTGGCTGACATCTTGCATTAATGATGTTTTTGCAGTAATCCACTTGCTCATAGATTTGCCTGGCCTGGTGGCCTTACTGCAGGGGATGATGTAAAGATGAAGCTAGTGAGCAAGGAATTGGACTAGGTGATCAAAGGAAGCAACTTCCAATCTGAATTCTGTCATTTATGGGGTTTCTCCAGAAAAAGAAATATTATAATTAAGTATTTGACAGTCTTTCAGGTAAAACTACATAGGAATTAAGGGAAAATCATCAAAATGTTTTTCATAACCTTGCTACAGTATAAATTTCTCGGCACAAATTCAAATATTGGGGCACACAAACAAGATGTAAGATGCCTAAAGGAAAACACCCTGTGGAGAGAGGATGTCCTGAGGGTCTGGATTCACCCTGTCACCACATTTCCTGTATTTGCACATGGGGAATGCTGTGCCTTTCCTGCTGCAGCTCCCATGGCAAAGGGAGATGTTCCTGCCTGGTGCTTGCTCTGGGCAAGGGCAGCAGGACAGGCTGGAGCCTGATGAAACCTGGGATGTGCAGGGCTGCTCCAGCCAGGCAAAGCCCTTTCCCTGGGCTGCTTCAGCAGTGGCAAAACCTCTGTCTTGTGGATGTGGTCTGTGCCTGGAGACAGCAGAGCCTCATCCCCCTGAGCTGCACCAAAGCTTCAGCTGTGCTCAGGAACATCTATTTCTGAGAGAGGCACTGGGAGGAAGAGGCATCTCAGATCATAAACTCCAGACTCCTCAGTTGTCATGACAACTGCATCACAAAATTTGTTTCTTAACATTTAGCCAAGCTCCATCTTGGAACTTCTCAGATTTCTCATCCCTGCTATTCCTGTTAGGCCCAGAATCTCTGAGAAGAACTGGTATTTTTTTCTGATTTCTGTCCTAGGTGTAACCAGTTTATATTAATTTTATTTTTCCTGTGTCAAACTACCAAAAGCCTAAATACCCTTTATTTTCCCCTTACTTTCCCAGCATTCGACAAACATATCAGGTGGGGACTAATGTCCTGCCTTGGTTAAACGTGTGTTTTAATAATACGACAAAGTTGAAAACCTGAATGGAGCATAACATCTGTCAGTCCTTCAAAGACCTTTTGAATTTTTTAAAATGTGTCTAACTTCAGTCAAACCAGCCTATAAAGATGGTCATACATTCACCTGTGTTTCACCCAGCTAAGACTGACCCCATGGCAGTGTCTGACCTCCCTCAAGGGAAATGCACAATTTGTTTTCTTCCAGTAAGTACAAACTCACTGGATTAGTTTGGGATCAAAGCTGACGCCCCAAAAAACCAGCAGAGTTAAAGGCTGTTTTTCATCTCTTACCCATGGCATGATTTAAAAGGCAGAACTATGTTAAATTAGCAATCCCATCTAAAATTTTGCACTTTGCATGCTTGTATCTGACCTGAAAGCTGCTGCAAGTAAGTGACTCCCATCCTCATGGGACTACACACAACATTTAAACATCACTCAATTGCTTGGACCCTGTCCTATTAAAAATAATGGCCTCCATTAATTAGTACCTGCTCCTATTTTGAATCCTTTGGTTTAAGTCACATTTCATTGGAGAGGTTCAATTAACTTTATTGCAGCTGATTGAACTGCAGTGTTCTGCAATCAATTAAGTGGCACTTAAGATGAATTTGTCTGACGTCTGCCAGGTGCAAGAGGTGGCAGCTTCTCATGTTTTAACTTCTCCCAGGAAAAAAAGAATCCAATGAACTGGGCTCATCTGTTTTGCTTCTTTTTTCCTTAAAATAAACTCACTGAAGATAAGCCGATAACTAATTTTTTTCCACATTCCAATGCTCAAAAATATATGTACTAGTTTAAAATTCAGTGAAATTAAAATGAAGTTTGAAGTGCAACAGAGAGTACCTTAACATTATTCATCTTGTGAACAAGCCTCTTATATTGAATTTGTTCTCATAGCCTATAAATTATGGTACAGAAGCAGGACCAAAAATAGGGAGCCAAAAATAGCCAACTAGAGGTCACCCATATAGTAAAGAAACCTCTCTAGCATGTCTGCCCTTAACAGATGAAAGCATGCATGAAAATCTAAAACTGCTTAAGCACTGCAACCAGAGCTGCTTCCACCTCATTCCCCTGGCATATCCACAGTCATCCTCCTCTGCTGGGAGGGAGCAAACAGAGGAGAGGAAAAAGGAAAGAGGAAAAAGAGCAAAGAGGAAAGAGGAAAAAGAGGAAAGAGGAAAAAGAGGAAAGAGGAAAAAGAGGAANAAAAAGAGCAAAGAGGAAAAAGAGCAAAGAGGAAAAAGAGCAAAGAGCAAAGAGGAAAAAGAGCAAAGAGAGGAAAGAGGAAAAAGAGCAAAGAGGAAAAAGAGGAAAGAGAGGAAAAAGAGCAAAGAGGAAAAAGAGCAAAGAGGAAAGAGGAATGCAACCCAAGCTGCTCACTCAAGCAGTGGGAAAACAAACTCTCATCCCTCCCTGCTCCTCTGCTGGCCAGTCACCCACATCCCAGTTTGCCTCTCCCTCAGTGGAGTCACTGATGCTTCGTGAGGCCCTTCTGATAAACTGACTCCAGAGGGAAAAAGAAAAGAAATAATCAAAAATTAAAAGGTTAACTTTGCTCTGGATCACGGACTGGCACTGTGATCTGAGTGCTGGGCCAGCTCTGGGCAGCACAGTGGGTGGAGCTGCTCCGTTCTGGCGAGTTTTGGACGAGCCTCCTTTTGGCAGCCCTGTGCCACCATCAGCTCCTCCGGGACAGCCCCTGCAGGGCAGCACCAAAACCAGGATCCCCTTTGGGCATTTCCAAGCCAGGCCTCTCCCTGGAGCCAGCTCCAGCTTCCTCCTGTGTGGGACAGGAACAGGGGGGAGCTGAGGCAGCATTCCCATCCCTGCTGTGCCCCTGGAACAGCACCCACCTGCACGCCCTGCCCCCCAAAGGGATGAAGGGCTTCACACCCCAATTAAACAATTCCCAACCCAGCGCTGGAGGAAAACAGGAGGCTGTGTTCCACCCTAAAAATATCATAGTTTTTCAAATGGGGAGTTGCAGTGCTATTATGCAAGCACTGGGAGGACAATGGATCTTTATTTGAATTCTGAATGAACCACTTGATAAGTATTTACAGGAGGTAGAAGCTCGCAGGCTGAGCCCTTCTATTTTTAAAGCTGTGCATACCTACACTAAAGGCCATTAGGCAGAGAATTCTAAAATATGGATCAAAATATAGATCTCTTTATGAGCATTAATAATATGGCCCAATATTAATTTACATTAGGTGAGCACCCATTAGTCAGGCAACACAATTTAAAATTAAACCCTGTACATGTGATGTAAACTGCCTGGTTCTGTACATTTCAATGATTTTCTCTTAAAACCTTCCCAGAGATTACACAGATATATTGACAGAAAGTGTTGTCATCATGTGTTGATAATCTATATTTCCTCCTCCCACATACAGTCACTTTCCAGAAAATGCATCTGCTCTAAGAACAATATTAAAAAAAAAGTATTGCTCATGCATCCCTCTTTATGCAGGAAAGCCTAATCTTAGAGCAGATGGAGATAATTCTTCCTTAAAGCCATGTTAGTTTTATTCAGGCTGCCTTAAACTTGGAATCCCTGGGAAGTTTAATTTGGAGGCCATGGGAATGAGGCCTGAAGTAGGGGTCTGAGGAGTGTCTAAGCACTTACAGAACAATCAAACTCACATTAAAAATGTCTTCTGTGTTAGATCAGAATGAAGAAACACCCATCAGTCATCTGGTGATATGTGAGTGTCCTATTTTAATTTGGAAAATTACTGATTGCACTAAGCATACTAGAGCTTTTGTGCGTGTTTCATGCCAGACTTCCCAAATTGAAGAAAAACCCCAAAAAGAGATATCAGTGATGGAGTCATTGCACAGCACAGTTACAAACATGGAAATATTTAGTTTAAAACAACATCCATATCTATAGGCACAGTTGTAATGTAAACCAGACACGAGCCACAAATACTGTGTTATACAACATTAACTCGACAAAAGCCACCAAAGACAACGTTTGCAGCTCTTTTTAAAGAAAACAAACTTGTTTAGAAGAGCAACTTCATTAATTCATAATGAGGCTTTTTGTTACCACTTCAAAGGAGCGATGTTCTAATTTACTTACTCTCCACACGGAATAACCACTTTTTATCATCTCAAGCAAGACTACAAGTGCAAAAAGCTCCTCTGTTAAGAAGGAATGGTTTTCTTTGGTGAGTGAACAAGCATCAGAGGAGGGTAACGGCAGATTCCTCAGAGCATTTTGTCACAGCGAATAAGAATCACCAACGAACCTTTCATTAAGTTTGATTTTATTTGTAAATAGTTTGGAAATAAAAAAAATCTATTTTGGGATGATCTGGTGAGTCACAGAGCACGAGGCAGTTTCCTGGCTTTTAGAAAGGCTCCACCTTGGCTGCAGAGAGTGCCAGTCCCGAGGGAACACCCTCCCAGCAAAAGGTAGAACCAGTGGAGCAAAGCTTTTCTTTCTGCACTGCTCCCAGTCCGAGGGTGCCCACAGCAGCCTCTCCCTTGGAGATATTCACTCCACAGTCTGATTCTGTATCCAAACAGAGCTTTGGAAACACCTTTGGAGACACCTCCTGCCTTCTAGTGGCCAGCAGGAAGCCAAACCTGCCGCCTTCTTCCTTTCAGCACCATCTGATGCTGGGGGTGAATCAGTGCTGCTACACACTGACATTTCAGGAACACTCTGAAGAGCTGCACAGCCTCGTGCCAACACAGCAGCTCAGCAGAAGAGCCTTGTGGAGAGACAAGCATGCCCCAAACCTGAGCACAGGCACCAAAGAGAGCACGAATGACAAACAAAGCCCAAGCAACAAGAACGTAACAGGATTTTCAACCAGAAAGCAGCAGCCTCATTTGTACCAACAGTAATTTTAGAATCACTAGAAAAGATGTCCAAAATCACAGTTTTGCAGACTTGTTCTCCTGCCACCTAAATTTTCTCTGCAACCCAGCTCCCAAAATTAACAAACAGCAAAGCCCCACTGAGTTTGAGGATAAAGAGCTGGAAGTTTTATCCTCCTGGAGAGACTCAATCTCATTGTTTAATTCAGGAATTGGCTGCACCCGAAAGTGGAAAAACTCATTTGTGTAAAAAAAAAAAAAAAAAAAAAATAAAAAAAAAAAAAATTACTATGCTAAATATTTCGGAATGTGAACCAAGTCTTAAGCACACAAGGAAAGATCAGAAAAGGAACTTTGTTAAGAAGAACAGGAAGAGTTGGTGCAGCCCCACACTGAAGGGCAGGAATGCTGTGTGCTTCCAAAATAAAGGAAGGGAAACTTTGATTTGAACACCAAATATTGTGCAAATCCCTTAAAATTCAAATTAAATTTGTGTCTGGGTGTTGTAGAATGGAGTTTAAACGTTAACCAAGATCTTAGACAAAGGTTTAAAACTCAGAGGTACTGTGGAAAGAGCTAATGTTTCCCACAAAGTTGGAATTGCCAAAAGCTGTGTCAGTGTGACTCAGATACTGCCCTTGATGGACAAGTTCAGGGAGACTCAGGAGCTCAAACTCCCGAGGTGCTCAGCAACCTGCATCCCTCTGCACAGGAGATAAAACCACCCAAGGTGTTGGAATGACTCCTGTGAGTGCCTGATGTGCCAAAACTTTACCCTAAATGCCCATCTCGGGAAGGGCCAGGGACAGCAATGCAGATGGAATGTCACCCACCTCATCCAGCCCCTCCTGAGCACTGACCCTCTGCTGGGCAACTAAATCCTGCTTGGCCAGCACCTCCCCAAGGGCACTCTCACCATAGGATTTAGGAAGCAGCAAGGGCTGGGGACCATTTCCAGGGACTGGATTGGAGCCTGACTCCATCTGTGTGACAGCATATTGCTCCCTGCCAGCAGCCACACATCCCAGAGAATTTCCAGAATTTCCCAGCCTATGTGAATTCTACATGCTGCAGATAAACCTGGGGAAAAGAACTTTGTATTTTGCCAAACATGCACCAGGTAACCCTGCAGGAAGTTAGCAATTTCATTTTATAGCTACCAGGAACAAGTCCTTTAGTGCCACATTGCTCACATGGCTTTCCCACCTCACATGGAGACAGAGCTGTGAGAAGGAGGCACACTCACAGCTCTAATGTACAAATTTTAGATGACTTCAAGGTGGTGATTGATTCTCCTTGAGTGCCATCCTCTTTTTTTTATTCCAGACTCTGAGCTCTTTGCCTAATTGCCCAAATTGCAGTAGCATCACATCTGATTTCTCTCCAAATACCTTGACCTAAATCAGCTTTGTCCCAGTTACTGGCATTGACAAGTCTGGCAATGGTAGAGGGACAATTTCAGTGCATCCTAATATGCTTTTTATTGATTTCCAGGAGGGTTTTTTTTTAGACTACAAGGAAGACAGCCATGAAAGGCATGATTTAGATTCTGAAGCCTGACTGAGGCAACACAGAAGCTTCAGCTCTAGGAAACATTGTGAAAAGCAACCTCAGTGTGTGCTACTCACTCCTACTATTGTGTCCCCCAAATCCTGCACAGGCAGCACTGCTGGAATTGCACAAATCCGAGGCAGAATATCTTCTGCCACTGGCTTTGATTGCTGCATGACTGTCATCCCTCAGAGCACCTTCCTGAGGAAGGCAAGGAATGCCTGAGCTGCGACCAAAGCTCCCGAGAGTCCCTGAAATTAAAACTATTTTTATCCACCCTAACTACACGCTGTCTGAAATAGTTAAGTGAGCCATTGTTGCTAATACACAGCTCCTTTCACACACATCTATAATGCATGCTTATCACCCAGAGCACATTCCTTACTGAGGGAGCACGGTTTTGTCCAGAGGAATGGAGGAAAAATGTAGGTGTGTGCACTAGAAATAACTCTGCTAAAAGGCAGGGGAACGGCAAAAAGCTGGGGGGTTCCGAGGCAGCACTTTAAAAACAAATCAATCAATCAATCAGGGAGAAAAAAAGATGCCATCAATTAGTCCTTCTGATTTCTAAGTGGGGAAGAGCAGCTCTAATCTGATAGAGGCTTTACCGACTCCATCAAATGGCCAATGTTGGTACGACAGGCAAGGGCTACTTAAAATAAAAGGACAAAGGACTGGGAAAATCGTCCTTTTAAGCACAAATTGATCCCAATTTAAACGTTTCCTCAGCAAAAGGCTTTAAAGCCATTTTGCTCATGTTTACATGGCAGCTCTTTCTCAGCATTCTTGCTCAGAAGCAAAGAGCTGGAAGTTTTATCCTCCTGGAGAGACTCAGTCTCGTTGTTTAATTCAGGAATTTGCTGCACCCAAAAGTGGAAAAGCTCATTTGTAAAATTCACTGGGGTTTGTATGCCAAAGTTAGGGCAAATAATTCGGGTTTCCTGATTTTCTGTGTTATTCCTGTGGGCCTGGTGGCTGTTAGTTGGGGAATTCCTGATCTCTGTGGACATTCTGGTCCAGTGTTATTTTCAAAGAGAAAAGAAGAAAGTGTCACACAGAGTAGTACTCAGAAACTGAGGATATGGAAGAAAGCAGCAGCAACTCTCTGGAAAGTTTTCCTGCATCTATGGCATAGGCATGTGTAGGAAGTTGTGTGGATGCAAGAACTCTAAAAACAGACATTTTGTCACTTTGGTTAGAGATCAAAGACCTGAAAAACAGGATGCAGCCTCCTCATAGCATCAGGTTCTCAAGTTACCATCTAATATATTTCTATCATTGCTCAAAAATAAGTAATTTTATCATAAAATCCCAGTACCATAAAATGGTTTGGGTTGGAAGGGACCTTTAGAGTCCAAACCCCTCTGCCCAGGACATGAACATCCTTCAGTAGGTTGAGTTCCTTCCCATAAACCCAAGCCTTAGGACAGAGGCAAATAAATGTCTCTGTTGCACATAAAACAAAGCAAATTTATTGGAACTTTAGAAACCAATCCAAGATTGCATCTTAGAACTGTATCATTAGCTATCTGCACCAAGATTAAACTGATCATAGCTCCAGAACAGGCAGGATCTTGGGGTTAGTTGCCTAGCAATTGAAACTTCTCTTTCAGAACCCAAAGGAGGCCTAACAGCAGCTTTTGTGATTATAACTTGAAGTTTTCCTTCCTGACAGTGCAGTTGTGATGTTCCTAGCTACAAATCAATCACCTCAACCTTTACTTTATTTTGATAACACAGCTCCTGCTCTGCATGGGAAATGCATTCCCGTCTGCCTGAATTCTGAGCTCGAAAGGTGTTTCATCAGAGCTGTAATTTGGTTCTCTTAAAATCTATTCCCACTGAGGGTGGCTCAGCTGCTCTTCAGTGATACATTTTACAAACTCTAGATCATCCTTACCATGACAAATACCAACCTTTCCCACCAGCTTCAGTAAGATCAACTATATAATCAGGGAAACAAGGATGGAGCAAAATTAGGATCAAATTCATCCTTTAACTATGGAAAAAGTTTCTGATAACACTGAGGAGTTAAGCCACTAACAAAGCATAGCTCAGAGCTAGGACAGAGCCTGTTTTCCTCAGCCAGGAAGGCACATGCTCAAACAAGAGAGCAAAATGGATAAATTTTACAAACCAAGAATAGAAAATAAGAATGGGTTTCAGGTTGTGATAAATCAAGGTCAGTTTCCCCACCTGGAAAAGACAGTGATCTTTCACTTTTCAATACAGTGTGGTCCAAGTCATATATTTTATGTTTTTACTTCTTGCTTTGCCTTCTAAGCAGGAAATGCAGTGTAATTTCTAATTTTTTTATTAAAGTCTGAAGTACTAAATTCATCACAGCTCCTACCATAACATTAGCAAAGTCCTCTTAAATATTTCCATTGGGAAATCCTAATTATCAACTGTGGCTTCAATGGCCTTCTTTGCTCCCATTTTTGCTTTCCCTGGAAAAGTAACATTCATTTTGCCTTGGAGCATGTGCTGCTTTTATGTTTTTATGCTTTCATGTTTTTCTCTTCATGCATTTTCAAATGAGGACCACCTCTTTACAAAGCTCATGGGCAGCCTCTCACTCCCTGTTACTGCAGCGTCCCCACCTTGGGTTAATGAAGATGCCCTCGCTTAACTATGCATAACTGGATTTATTTCTCCTTTCTCTCTTTTTTTTTTTTTTTTTTTTTTGCCTCACCCTGGGGTTATCACATAATTTATCAAGAAGAGATGAAGAATTTTGTTTGACATAGCTGCAGCCCATCTGGAAGGTTGCAGGAGATGTAATGTGGCCGAGAGCGATGATTTCATCCCGCGCCCTGACAGCCAGCAAGAAGCAGCAAATCACAAGAAAAAAACCCCTCACTGTGAATTATATAGGTGCAGAACTTCCATTGTAAAAGCTGGATTAGTTAAAATCTTCCTAGATAATACTTAGTCACAGAAAGAATAAGCCCTGGTTACTTATTTCCTTCCTTTTTGTCATACAGCAAGACACAGTTTAGAAAGAGAGACACAGGCAAGTCAGGCACTTTGAGGTTTTGCCAGTATTTTGATTAGTGACCAAAGTCAGTGAACTGCACTTTGTCTTGTCTTTTATGTAAGAATAAGGATGAGTCATGCAAGACTAAAATAAACACCTTCTTGGAGGCAGCCTTGCTATTATTAGCCTTGCTACATCTTTAGTCCTCCCCACTGGAAACTACTCTCTTACTAAAGCAGTAGTATGGAGCAGAGCACACTCAGGGGTGAATCCTGCCTCTGCTGCTTGCACCTTCCTCATCTGATGGTATCAAAACAGACAATTCACAGCAGACACTTGCCCTGGGTTTGTGTGGCACTGTTTGGCAGCAGGGAGGGCTGTGGGGCTGGCTGCTGTGAGAAGCTGCTGGAAGGTTCTGCCGGGTCTGATGGAGCCAATGCCAGGATGGACTCGATGCTGGCCATGGCCAAGGCCACCAGCAATGGTGTAAGCATCCTGAATGAGAAAATGTGAGAGAAAAAGCTCTGCAGGCCCTGAGGTCAGGGGAGGAGGAGAGGCAGGAGGTGCTCCAGATGCCAGAGGCGCTGCCCATGGAGGTCCACCTGCAGTCCATGGAGGAGCCCACACTGGAGCAGGGGGATGGCCAAGGGAGGCTGTGACCCCACAGGCACAGGGACCTGTGATCCTGCAGGACACCCACACTGGAGTAATCTGCTCCTGAGGGACTCACCCCATGGAAGGGACACACGTTGGGGCAGTTTGGGAAGGACTGCAGCCCATGGGAAGGATTGATGCTGGACAAGTTCATGGAGGATTCTCTTCCCCTCTCTGGAGCAGGGAAAGGGTGTGAGCAGTCCAGTCACTGAGGAGGAAGGAGCACCAATGACCACATGTGATGGACTGACCACGGCCCCCAGTCCCCATCCCAGTGTGCCACAGTGGGGGAAAATCAGGAGGAAGCTGAGCCTACCAAAACAGAAGTGATGTTTAAAGATCTGTTTTATATTTCTCATTGCCCCAACTTCCTTCAGCTGTTATAAATTAAATTAATTGTTCTCCAAATCACGTCTGTTTTGCCAGTGACATTGGCTGGTGAGTGATCTCTCCCTGTCTTTATCTCAGCCCAGGAGCCTTTTGAGGTATTTTCTCTCCCTGAAACACTAGTACATCCATGAACCCTGCATGCCACTGATACCAAAGGGAAGCTCCATTTCTGACTAGAAAACAGGAATACTTCCTATTCCTGAAACATAAATCACGTCCGTGAACTATTCTGTACAAAGAGAAAACATTTTCAACATATGCATCCCATAATAAACACATGAATTATATTTTGACACTTTGAGGAAACTATTAAACTGTTATATGTCTTTCAGGTGTCATTGGGTAGGAAGGAGTTTAACCATCTCCAGTATTTTTACACAGAAAATTCAAATAGAGGATATTTGTCAAGTGCAGAACACTTGACAGGAAACAGCAGCCAAAGAAAAAACCCTTCCACAGCACAGCAAAGCTCAATGAACCCATGGAAAGGAAAACTTCCCTGAGTTACAGCTGGACCATGAGGAACTCCTCCTGCCCGAATGTCCCTCAGACAACTGCACTGGATTTATGTTTCCCAGGAACTAAACAGTTTTCAGGTGCTGTCAAGCCCTCCAACCTCTCCATAACAACAACCACCTCCTGTTCTTTCATCTGAGCAGTTAAAACAGCAGCTAAACAATGAGCCTGATATATTGGTGGTTATCCTTCAAGACATTGTGGGCAGGAATCAATCACTTTTTCTGGGTCGGATCAGCCCTCTGTACAGGGAGGACTTATCCCAGTTAGAACCCACTTCTGCAGCAGAGCTGTTTTATTTCAAGATGGTCAGAATGATAATTTTTTAAAACACATTTTATAATTGTTCAAGGAGGGAGAGCAATTTTTAGAAAAACAAGAGAATGCCCTGCAGGTTCAACACAACTGATCTTTCATTTACAAGCCTCAAACTGTCAGGTCACTGAATATTGTCCTTCAAAACTGACAACCAAGACTGGCTCCTATTAGAAAAACATTGTCAGTGGCTTCTCCAAGACTTAAAAACCCCATTTAGCTTCTCCTTTCCTCTGTGAAGTTCTTTTAATTGTACAGCCAAACTTGGAAAGGCCAAACAACAACAGATTCTTCTGTGGCTCTCACAGTCCTCTCGCATTAGGAACATATGTCATTTGTGTTTTATCAGACACCAAAGGAAGTTAATCTTGTTTTTTGGGCACTTCTGAATTATTTCTGGCAAAGAGAAGCCATTGAGATTAGAAAGTGAATAGTCCTGGCAGCAGGAACAGTTTCTTTGTAGCCTTTAAACCATGCTCACATTTCCCCCACATATAGAAAGTATTCCAAGTTTCCATATATTTATATAAAACTTGATTCTCCTAAGTTCATGAACTAACTCAGTGCAGTAAATTAATAAGTTATTAGAAACTTTTTCAGGATATAAGCTTGGATCAAATGACAATATTCCAGTAGAGCACTCCCTGGTCTGCTCTCAGGGAGGTCTGCTGGCAGGAAGGCACCTGCATGGCAGAAAGGAGTGGGGATTGTCTTCCTGGCCCTGCCTTCCCAAATGGTTCTCCCAGCACACCATATGTTTCACACACAATATTCCAGATGGATGCTTAAAGGGTTCATTAATTCCTCAAACCCAGATTTCTGAGGGCCTGGACAGCTCATATCTTTGTAAAATAGGGAGGGAGAAGTAAGAGCCAAAAACAAAACTGGGTGAAAGGGAGTTAATTTAAGATGTGTGCAGGGATGGTGATGAGCATTTGGAATCATCAGCAGCCCTGAATTCCTTCCTTTGGACCCAGTGCTCCAGGACTGTCTCATTCCATTGCAATAATTACCTGTACACAAATGACATTTTAAACACAGCTTCACTCTTGTGACACCAGGCCCAACGTTGGAGGTTTGGTTTTGCTCAGAGCTGCAGCCTGCATTAGTCATAACATGAACTACAGTGATCCTTAACCTTTAAAGGAGCAAATCCATGGCCCACTAACATTTTTGGAGGGAAAAATGTTATAACACCCCAAGAGCCAAAACAATCCATCAGGGCCTCTCCAGTTCTCTTTTTTTGCTTTATTCTTTTGAGGCACTACTGCCTACTGTGCCATCCTGGGCACTTTTCTACTGCCACAACATGAAGTTGTGATGAATAATATTGATTCACTCCCTCCCTGGGTGTGGGGTCACATTAATGCTTCATAGAACATCTAAGGAGAGATGAATGGGATTCTGGAAACACTTCCCTCTGGAACTGTGCTCAAATCCTACTGCATTTGGAGGTGGAGCTTGAGAAGGTCACGATGCAAGTTGTCCAACAGAGGTGCAAGCAAAGAGTTGAAAAATCAAGGAGGAATAAGCCCTCAAGCCAAGAGCTGCCCCTGATGTACAGCCCCACATGGAGCACAAAAGGACTTCTAGTGTTTCTCATGCAAATGGACTGAAAGCTGCACTTCAGGAAAAAAAAAAAACCCACAAATCTGTTGGAATGTAAGTAAAAATTCCATTGGTAGATGGCAGAAAAAGAGAGCAAAATTTGTAATGCAGATTTCTGCCTCCTTCTGTTGTCATCTGAAATTTCACTGGTGCTATTTGACCTCTTTTCCAGCTCTTTTCTGGAAGAACAGATGGAAGTCAAGTGAAAAACATGGAATGGAACAGCAAAGTCTTATACCCCTCTGAGAACAGCAAACAAGTGGTAGAAATTGAAATATTATCTTTCCTTCGCAATGATTCTTTAATAGATCTTTCCTCAGATACACCCTTTTCTCCCCACTCCCTGTAACTGATAAACCAAAGAACACAGCTTCCATTAGAACATTTCCTTAATATTTTTTTTGTCTTACCACTGATCCAGTGATAAAAGGCTCTGACATTTTACATTGAGGAAGGCACAGATCATCTATAATCCATTTTTAACCTCCATCTCTGCATTTGGCAATTATTATCCCTATTAGAAGCCTCTGGAGTCAAAGAACTAACAGATTATATATAATCCATGAAAAAACAATAAAAATACCTATCCTCTGAAGTATTCATCTGCAATTCTGTGAAGTCTGTGGCTCTGAAAGATGAAAAACATGTGAGAGATTGTCCATTCCAGAAGAATATCTCAAGATGCTCCAGGGGGAATGGCTTCAAGCTGACATTGGGTAGGTTTAGATGGAATATTGGGAAGAAATCCTTCCCTGTGAGGTTGGAATGCCCTGGCACAGGTTGCCCAGAGAAACTGTGGCTGCCCCTGGATCCCTGGAAGCATCCAAGGCCGAGTTGGACCTCACTGATGTGAGCCTGTTGTGGATCCAGAAGGATTTGTCAGCCTTTTTCTGCTTGTCCTGCATCACATGGAATCATCTGATCAAAACCTTCAGCTATTTCTGACCTGATTTTAACTGGTGATCCTGCCTGCCCTAATAATGTGAATGATGGTGCTCCTTTCCTCTGAAGCAGCCAGATAACTTCATGAATAACTTGACCATAGTGTCATCCCTACATTGCCTCTGCCTATGCCATTTTTAGACCCTTGTGATCTAACTTTTCTTCTAAATCTGGCCCCCACTTTTGAAAAAAACCCCAAAAGACTAGAAATTTTCTACAAAAGGTTGAAAATTCTTTGAAGCTATTTCTTTCTGTTCCCCTGACTTTGAAGTGGCAGAGGCTAAAGGGGATATCCAAATTATTATTAATGTTGAACTTTAAGCATCTGTGTACTTTTTAAAAATCTGGCCCTTAGAATATACAGATAAGATATAAATATATACAGATATATTTAATCTGTAAATTGTGGGCATAAAACTCGACTTATTTCCCAGAAACACAAAAGGCATCAGGAGGGTAAAAGCACAGCAACCTCTTCCTACAGGAGCAATGCAAAGTTTTGAGGGACAAAGCACATTAAAAAAAATTGAAATCTGTTAATCCAATTAGTGTCTGTGCAGGAATACAAAAAACTGGATAAAAATACAGATTTTGTGGAAGTGTCAGAGATCTGATTTTGACTGCTATCACATTAGGAGGAAATAGGAATAAGAAAACACTGTTCAAGGGTGACAAAGCAACTCTGCAGTATTATAAAATAGCATGTATTTATTTGTACCACACTTCTTGAATATTATTACAGACCAGTCTTTATTTCCCACTACAGCACATTTGAGCTGTTAAACCCCACTTTAATTAGAAATTAATAACAACAGCTCCAGCAAAGCACGTCACATACACTTGGCTACATCAGCTTCCACCACAGGAAAGTGAAGGTGTCATTTACAACAGATTAAAAGAAGACTGAAGTCCCTGTGGTATTGACTTAGGAAGGAACTGAAATAATTTCCAGTTTTGTTTCATCTTCTTCCAGAACGACTTAATCCTCTTTGCAGATAATTCTCTATTTACCAAGCTGGAAACTTTTGAGACCAGGATTCTGTAAAATTTGCCTTGGACCACAACAACTTTGATTTTCCAAAAGGCACGAGTGAGTCCAGACCTTCATGGAAATCCAGAAAATGTCCAGGTGAGAACTTTTTTGATGGGAAGAACCCTGACCTATCTAAATGGCCAATTATATGGTATGTGCATTTGCCTATTACTGTTTTCAAATATCTGACATGTACTTCAGTTCAACATTCAAGGTGCAAGGTCAGAAAAAACATCAAGAGAATGTTTTTAGAGACAAATTGACTCAGAGAATCAAGTCAGAGAAGGAATTTATCTCACAATTTCTTGCAGTATACTAAGTAAATATTTTATTAGCTTGTTTGAAATTATGAATACCTTGAAAATAAAAATTATAATGAAATGATGATCAAAAGGGTTTTTTGTTGAGGTTTTTTTTCAGATGAATTCTTAAAAATAAAAGCAACATCATCTAGTCTAGCTAGATTTACTTGGCCTGTAGCGATACAGTAAAGCTGCATTTACTAACCTCTGCTAGGGAAGGAACAAAAAATTGGAACTTTCCCATGTTGATAAATAAAGTCAGAGATATTCTGCTGAATAAATTGACAGAAACGCAAATAACAGCAGGATTTGCATGAAGGGAACCCTCCCGTGCAAGCACCAAAATGAGAATTTTAAGCTTACTGAATACACAATAACTTCAGCATACAGACCTGAATTATAATTATTTTTTAAGTAAGAAAACTCACATAGTTATCAATATGTTAGGTAGTCATTAGAAGCTGATCATTCTCTTGTGAGCTGGAGTTTGTTAATCCTCTTTCTTTAACTAATCCAAAATTAATGACTGACGGTAAGAGAGAGTCAATAAGAGCTAAAAATAATCTAACAGCAAAAACTTAGTCAGGCAATGATTTATTTATTTCATGCTGATGCAGGTGTGTGTAAAAACATTGAATAAAGCAGCATTTTTGTGGGTCAGCAGCCAAACCAGTATGTGGCCACTCAAATAGCCCTGGGTTCACTTTCAGCATGGACTTCTGCAGACTGATTGTATTTCAGCAGAGTGAAGAATCCAGCTGGTGTATTTTGATTATCCATTTTAATTCAGGAACAGAGAATGAGCTTGGCTTGCTCAACACTTCTTTGATAGCTGTGTACCTATATCTCTATTTAAAAAAACTCCAAATTTTGCCAATTTTTATATTATGTAAATCCACGGAATTCATATGTCCACATCACAGAACCATGGGATGGCTTGGGTTGGAAGGGAGCTTAAAGCTCAACTAATTCTCACCTATAATTATAATATATATTATAATATATATCATAATATATATTAGCATTCCAAGAGGATGATGGCAATATTCAGTGCTTATTCTTTTCTCTGTTAGCAGTCAGGAAAAAGTTAAAACCAGTACTGAGGACAAATGCTAACTGCATGACTGAAGCCTTAAGCAATCAGCTATTAGCTACTGCTATCAGCAAAATAATCCCCTGCTGAATGCTGTTAATTAGAGCAAACAGACCAAGCAGTAAAACCATGGAAAAATGGAAATGCTCATCTTTGTCACAGACCAAGCAGTAAAACCATGGAAAAATGGAAATGCTCATCTTTGTCACAACAGGCCACAGTTTCCTTCAGTGATGGTCAGAATCAGGCTCAGACACTGGAGCTCCTCACCATTTACCATTTTCCAGGAAAAGTTGGAGAATCCAGCAGATGATGCCCCAAACCACGATGATTCCCCAGTATCTCCTGGGAAACTACAACCCATGACCACAGGGGTAAACACGTCCAAGCTTCCTTTCAAATCCATCCACAGTTAATGGCACAGACCTCTGGCATCCCGTGTGTGGGTTTGAAATTACCCCTCACATAAGCCAGAGTGTTTCTTTGATAACACAGACTTTAAAAAGCAGCCATTATCCAAAAAGTGTTACAAAAAGTCTTGGAGAATCATACAATCATTTAGGCTGCAAAAGACCTCAAGATCATCAAGTCCAAATGTTAGCCTAGCACAAATATTCTCTCTGTTTTCCTCAAAATGTGGAGTTCAGTTATTTTATGTGCATTGGCTCCTCCAGAGGAACCTCCCTAGGCCATCTTTCAATGCACTGGCAAGGAAAAAACTCAGTTTTCCACCCAAAAACTGTTGGGTTTTTATTTTCTTTTTTGTTAGAGTCGAGATTAAATGCTTGAGAAGACATTGTTTTGTGTTTGGACTTAGATGTTTATTAATTCCTGTCTATAGTACAGTCTCACAAGCTGTGAGCTCTAACAAACAAAGTAGAAAATGGCTCTGTCTCTATCTCTCTGCAAGGTCTTTTAAGGATAAACTGTCCAAGAAGAAATTAAGAAATGACATTAAGAAATGACACCTCAATTATTTTGACTTTTAACCCAATAACCAACCACCTGTTGCCCGCAATGTGGATTTTTCAACCCAATTACAAAACACCACCCAGACCCACGAAGAAGAAGGTGCAAAAGAAGGACTGGCCTCTGCCCTAAACCCTCTTGCTTTATGTATATATATTACTATATTCTAAACCCTTAAACTCTGAGTTTTCCACCCTGTGATATCGCACACTTCTATTCAAACTCCACACCCACAATCCCAGTGCTGCCACTCAATTTTGGGAGCCTTTTCCACAGCCTCAGGTCAAATGCAGTGTTTGCTTGGGGGCCAGTGCCTGTCAGCACAGAAAGCCTGAAATTCTCAGTCTCCAGGGTTCCAAAAAAAAAGCAAAAAACCACAACTTCTGAGGTAAGACAAGTCCAAGGCAGGAGCCCCACCTGGCACTGTCAACACACAAATGCTGAAAGCAGCAGATGTGAGAGAGAAAACAGAGGTCACTCAGCACAAGGGAAAGGGCAGCCTAAGAGGCAGAATGCAAAAATACAGATGGTCATGAGTGAAAAATACTCAGAGAACTGATAAAAGCTGAAGGTTGCTCAGAGGACAAAGCAGAAATGCATAGAGAGAGGTAGGAGAGCTCTCAAGTGACCCAGGAATTGAGCTGTGACCAGCAGAACCCTGAACAGCAGAGCTGAGCTGTGCTGCTGCCCAAGGGTCAGCAGTGATCTGGCCACAGGAATTTATCACAGAGATGGAAGACAAAGAGACAGCTAACCTCTGAAAATAATGCAAAGGCAGAACTGTTCCTTCTGGATACGAGTCAAGGGCTAGAAAATATGAAAGTCAAGATAAAGGAGAGAAGATTACTGAATATTTGGAGGTGAAAAACAAAGGTGTTGGTTGGACGTGAATGAAAGAACAGTTATCAGGACAAAAATATTGATGACACACAGAATTACTTGAAGAAAAAGACAAAAGACACATTCAATTTGCAGTGGGAAGCTGATTGCATCTTCCCAAGTGAGGATTCAATCCAAATGACAAAGTCAAAATTGAATATTATTCTGTAACTGCAGAATGTGAATTATTTCAGAGACGTCAATAAAGCAAAGAGTAAACACCAGCAGAGAACATGGGTGTGAAAAAGGTACACTGAAATGGAGGGGATTCAAGCAGTGATAACATCTTTCATTATTGATATTGATTTTTTTCCCCTGAATATTATTAAATTAATACTGTTGGTCACAAGACATTGATCTTTAGAGTAAAAGCAAAAAATGCTTTAAGTCCATGTAACACACAGCATTGGTTTCTTGAACCCTGGTGTAATGAACACATTTCAAACTGCATTCATTTATTAAATGGAATAAATTAGATTTTTGCCAAGAGTAAGGTCAAGGTAAAATATCAGTGAGCTGCAAAGCAGTGATTTAGTGGTATTTTGGCATGAACTCAGCACTAACTTATCAAATCCAGATCTACAGAAAAACATCTGGGATATAGAATAGTGTGCCACAAATTTCCATTGGCATCACTACAGGTAAATTTGGGAAATGGGTTATAACAGCCTGTGCTGTCAATCCCTCCATCACCCATGGACGTCTCTTCCCTTAGTTGATTTCAACAAGAACCTCTCTAAAAAGGCAAACTCAGCAAGAATGACCAAAGCCATTTTAGTTTTTGAGATGGGCAATCTATTTTAAGGACTGTGACTTTCTCTCCTAAATTCAATGATTCCTCTATTCATCATCTCAGCAGGATAGTTCTAGGAGTGCCTATACTTCAAATTTGCTTATATAGAAATCCACAGGGTCTAAAGGGGGGTTTCTCCTTTGAGGTCAGCTCTCCCAACTGTCTAAATTTAATATTCCATGCAAAGTGCCACAGATCCTTTCCCAAAGCTGCTATTTTCCTGTTTTTCCTTTCCCAAAGCTGCTCCACATAAGATTATTTTATCTGATGCCTAGAGCCTGGTAAATTCACTTAGAGATCAGTCTAATAACAAAAGGCCTGATGCACAAAACCAGTTTCCAGCAGTAAATACAGATATATTTACTCTAGATATATGGAATTTTCATCATTCTTATTCTTATCTGTACCTATGAAGACTTCAAAACATCTTAATTTGTGTTGAAAGAAAACATAAAATAATATAAGTGCATTTTTTATGGAGTTGGAAAGCACCATGGCAATATGATAAAATACATGGGGTCCTATTTTCTTTTCCAAATTCCCTCTGTACTAAAAGCAATTGGTTTTCCTGTTGCTGATACCACGGTATCTGTAAAACAGAATTCAGAGTATTTCATTTCATGTTGACATGACTGTGTCTGATAGCTGAAGGTTCTTTAATCCCCCAGAATATGTCAAATGCTTGAAAAACCATCTGATGTCTGGAACAAATGAAAAATATCCTGCTCTCATTTCCTGCCAAGCAATGAACTCCAGCTCTCTGGCAACAGCACCACCAAGTTAAACATCTCCCCCTGGTTCCCAGAGCTCCTGATCTTGCTCTCATGCAGGAGTGTTGGGTTGTTAGGAGGGAATCATGGGGAATTCCTTAAAATCAGAGAGAAGAAAATGCCACAGAACATCAGCGAGCACTTCAACTCCTCTGCTGTAATCACACACAGTTCACATAAATTTCATTATTTTTATTACTCCTGAAATCACCAAACTGTCTGAAGAGCACTTAAAATATAATTTAAGAAAGGGAGAAATAGCAATCACTCTCTCAGGGCAAATATGTGGTCTTTTTTAGAGTTATTTTTCACCTCAGAAAAGGTGAGGTTTTCAGTACAACATCCATTTCAGCTGCACTCCATGATCCTGATGGGTCCCTTCCAATTTAGTATATTCTATGATTCTGGGATCTGTAGCAAAATAATTTTTATTTTGCTTCAGTAAAATCATAGAGGTACAAGCCATTAAAAAAAGCCCTCTAAAAATGAACCTGTGAATTAGTCAGAGATGGAAAAGTGGGAAAGCCCCACTGTCCATCCCAGCCAGAGTTTTTCTTAAGAGAAAACACTCCAATCCTTCCAATCCAAAGTCTTCCAATTCCTAGCAACACCAGGAAATAAAATTTCTTCTCTAGAAGTATTCAATAAAAATATTCCTTTACCTCCACTATTTATTGATTGAAAGTTCCTGTTGCAGTCTAATTTTTTCCAGCACAAGTACAGGCACCTCATACTCCAGCTGCTGCCCTGGCTTTTCCAGGGGTTACTCCTCTGCTGTAGGACTTTTGCCTGGACCAAGCCAGAGGAGCCCATCAAGGATGAACCATCCTCAGTGGCTCAATTAGAAATGAGTTTGGAGAGGCAGGTAATGATTTGGATTAAGTTCATTTGACTGCACAGGCTCAAAATATATTTTTGGCCCATTCACGTTAAGCACCCAGAGTAAAAGAATGGGATTCAATTTTTGATAAGTATATCAGGGCCCCAAGAAAAATCAAAGAGGTTTCTATTTTTGTGTGCTGCTGTCAATGTTTTAGGAAGTGCTGTTCAGGCCTAATGTCCTGCATGCCAAGGAGATGGAGAAAACCCCACCTCTGTGACAACTCCATGCTCTTAACAACTTTGAGTAGTGCTGTTAAGACCTTCTCACATTTCTGTTATCTCAAACCTGACGCAAAAGCCGAGTGCAACAATAAACTTGTTTATTTACAGCCCCAGCACCAGTGAACAATTGAATGTTGCTCAATTGCAAGAAAATATTTAATGTTCTGTTTCATCTCTTATGCTGCTCTCTCTCTTTCTCCAGCTCAGCCTTGCATCTCTATGACAATCACTACACAAACCACATCATTCTGCAGCCCACACAGGCAGTTAACAATTTATCCCTGTTGTCTCCATCACATCCACTTAGGAGAGCAGCAGCAATCATTCCTGCCTTGCTAATATGAATAATTAATTTCATCCCTTGAGTCCCAACACCGCTTTCCACTGTCCTTTTAATTACTTGGACAAACAGATTGGAGTCTTCTTTTCTGTGCCTTTTACGCCTCAGATCTTTTATTGGGATTGA